>JAUZNC010019447.1:50760-61059 GCA_034780395.1 Vannuccia rotundouncinata
CTTTCCCCTAAATATACACAAATATATTATCTAAAAGCCACGCTTCATACATTACATTTTCGATATTTATATTTATGCATAAAATTCAATTCTTCTCTTTAATCAAAAAATTGATGAATGAAATTGATGAATGAAATAATCATTATCAGTGAATAAAACTTACAAAGGTCTTCACTTAAAATAAACATTTATTTATCCTTTGAGACAGTCTGAGTAGATGCTCCAATATTCTAAATTTAAATCCTTTAGACCTTTTGTATCGTTGAAAGGTTCCATATCAAATATTCACTCTAATGTAGGATTAATCCATTCATTCTTTTTTAATAATAATGACTATCGGAAATGTTACATTACAAGTGACGGATTAAAAGATTGAAAATTCGACTCACATAAAATGGCTGCCTATCTAAACTAAGAGCCTTCGAACACGGATCATTTGATGAAATATTCATTGCGAATATTGTACATTTTGTTCATAATTAATCGCTGGACTCCTTTTTATTCGTTCGATGTAACATTTTAAAACTGTCGAGGACAAATATTTCGAACTGATTGACACTTGTTTTCTCAAAACAGTGTGAATTGAATCAGGCTGGCAGGCATAATATTCGGCCGACCTCCATGATAAACAAAACTTACTTTGTACTTAGCAATTGCCTCTTGGGAGGTTTCAATGTTTGAAGAAAGTTGTTGCAAAGTTTCGGATGAAATCGAGGAATCCCTCTGTAACTCCACAAGCTGGACGGGAATGGAATAAAACAAAACGTTAAAATAAAATTAAATTAAAAAAAAAACATTTTATCAGAAGAAAGTACATTCTGCGAACTTATTTTCACAAAGTACAAATTAAAGTGCGTCACGCGCAAAATGCCTGACACACGCGTGCTGATGTGGTTTAGAAGCGATGAGTTCGCATTTAATTGAAACACGAATTCCAACTAGGAAAAAACTTTAAAAAAATTTAGTTCATTATTTTCAACAACAAAAAATATTTTTCATGTTTTTCTTGAAAACATTTTTAAATTGACGAGTCAAATAAATTTCAATCCATTTTAAATGGAACGCTGAATTGGTCAGTCGATACCTTCGTATTGAGTTCCTCCTGGGACTGGCGTGCTAATTCTCTGTCCTTTTCCGCCTGAGCCACCTCCTCGGTCTTGGCGGCCAGGCTCGTCTCCAGATTCCTGGATGACTCCAACAGCGCAGCCATCTCCTCCTTCAAGTTGGCATTCTCAGACGTGGAAGAAGCCACCTGTTCAGTCAGTTGTGAGCACTGGACAGCCCCGAAAATGCAATACAAACTGTGCTATAGAAGCGGCGCGATTGTTGAATAAATAAACAAGTTTAAATAAAATAACAAACTAACAACAACAAAAAAAATTGATACATTCACAAATATCCAACGTTTAGCATCAAGACAAGGCCTTCAATGAAGTACTTATCTTGCGGATAATTAATGGGTGTCATCATTTATTCATAATCACTGAGACATCTTCAAAAGTCAGCTTATCTATTTTAGATATACGATTAGACGCTAATGCTCAAGTTTATCATAATTGATAAGTGAGTATTAAGTGAAGACCAGATCAAACGGGGAAACTTTTCATGACAATTCTAAATATCAGTGTAGTTAAAACCTACAAAACTTTCATTTTCATAATGAGTATATCTAAAATATCGAAGAAATAAACGTTTTGAAGAAATATATTTTCAGGATTCTCTCTCAATTTTGTATATTTAGAAATGTCTTTAGGCAATTCAGTCAGCGACGAATATTGTTGATGAATTCTGTCAAAAAAAGCAATTCCTTGTCAATTTTATCCTAAAAATAGTCTGAAAATGCATCAATAATGCATTTTAAATTTGTACAAAAATAAATCAATAAAGAAACGATATTTAATATTCTTAAAATATGTAAATGTAACAAATTGGAACATAATTTAACAAAGGTTTCGACCACATAAGACTAACTTATCATACTAACAGAATTTTTAATGAAAACAAATGTTTGCTTATTGAGGAAGACTTACCATAAGTTTCATTCGCAAATATTTGCAATAATTAAATTCTTATCAATACATTAGAATTGTAGGGGAAAATAATTGAACGATATCATCATTCCAAATTATGTTAATGAATAACTTTAATGCAGATGTTTTATAAAGAGGCGAATACAAAGATAGCTTCAACTTTCGAGTTAATTAATCACCTCTGAGATCTTAGATGCCAGCTGATCTTCGCACAAGAGGAGTCTCTTGTTCTCTGAAGAAAGATTGTCCTTCTCCTGCAACAGAGAATATAAGGATGGAGAGAATCATAGCGTGTTTCATAAAAAACACAATGTTGTTGAAATAATACAACATTCCAGGGCGAGGTATATAAGCCTGCACTAGCAAATCAGTACAAGTAAATGTTTCAGAAAAATATTTATTATTTACGACATATTCAGTCTTGATTAAAGCTTTTTATGTAGAAATGATTCATAATAATTAATTGCTAATGCCTTGATGGATCAATTGTCACAGGATAAAATGTGATGTTTAGATTAGAAATATACAGAAGGTCAAACTTACTGTAGAGTAAATTAGAGATTAGTTTAGCAAATAAAATAAGTTATTTTAATATAATTATTAATTGTAAAACGGAGATCATAAATAAAATATTATTTAATATTAATAATTCTTCGTTTATTATATATCCTTATTGAAAGCATAATTTCATAATTAATTCAAATAAAATAGAAATTTATTTTTTTCTTTCAACGGCCTTCTATGCTGTTTAGTGCAAGTAATTTCAGATTTACAAAACTATTGAGATTGTTAATAATTGATTGGAAATACACAACCTTTTCAATTTGGATAAATAATATTAAAAGCTGGAGATAAAATTTATCATACTAATTGTGCTTTACTTGATAGACATAAATAATTAATAGATTATATAAATTTACCTTTTAAAGTTTCAATTGATAACGCAGAAAATGTGCGCTAAACAAAGATAGTTTCTAGAAAGAATTTCCAATAGCTAGATCGGTTGCATAAAGGCGAGTCTATTGATTATTTAATAAGTGAGATGTGCGATTCATAAATATTTAACAGATCAAAATGAGTAAAAGTGAGGTTAACTAATTCAAAGTTTATAAATATAATGAAAAAGCTTCTTCACATGTGTCTTTGAAGATGTGAAGTCAATTTCCACCCAGAGAAATATACATTTTCAAAATAATAACATAAAAATAACTATTTAATTCCGCTGTTATCAAAGTTGAAAGTATCTGAACTATATGCGCGCTAAAATGTTCCCTTTTGCATCCTACAGAAAGTTAGCATATTCGACACTTTATAAATAAATATATATAAAAAAGATTGGAAAAAGTACACTTATCAAAGTTTTTAAATTATTGAGACTCATTATAATTAGACAATAGACCATCTGCAGACACTACTAATTACAGGGATACGGTTTTAATGATTTCAATACAATATGACTTAATAATTACATAACAGGTTACAAAAATAAATTCTGGTGATAAAATAAGTTCAAATGTTAGAAAAATCAATATTCAATTAATTTAATGTACTAGAATATTTAGTATAATTGTGTTTATATAGTAAATAAAAGTGACAATAATTTAATTTAAATTTTCGACAATTTCGTCGTATTCATAAATAAATAGTAATACGTAAATACATATAATATTAATATATATTTTACTGTCTATAGTATTCTGTACTGTATAATGAAGTAAATTCTGAGTGTAGAATAGATTTTTCATTTTTATATAAAAATCTATAGAAATTGATAATATATGAACAATTAATGAAACCTGTATTACAGCTTATAATTGAATTAACATGAAATAATGAATTTTATGCCACGCTTATATTATAAATGCGAGCACTGTTTATAGTGAGCAAAACATTTCTTAAATAGAGTTTTACTATATAGTGAGTAAAAATGTTTCCTTTCAATGTTTTTTGCTCACTACAATTAACAATTTAAATTTATTGATTGCTACAGCGTAGAATAAACGTATGCTAATAGCCACAAACTTTCTTTTAAAATAAATGCAAAGTTATAATTTGAATTTCATAGTCATAACGACCGATTCAAAACTTAACACTTGTTTTAATATAAAACTAATTATATTATATATGATATTATATTATATTATATTTACATTACTATGAAAAATTAATTCATGTTTTTTGTTTGTTTATAAATTTAATACAATGAAATTGGTTTACGAAATTCTTTGGCTCACTCATTTATAATATAAGCGTGGCATAAATCGTTTAACCGCACTCGAATTGACTTCATTGCTCACTTAAATTTATATCCTCACTTGGCCTTCGGCCGCGTGAGCAAAAACTTGTCAATTCTCGTGGCATAATATACTATTATTGGTTGTCATTCATAGTGATATTGATGGTGCAGTTGCTACAACCATGTTTCCTGCAGTACATTCTGTAGCGTACATTCTATGGAATATTGAAAATAAAATATATATTATGATAAATTAACTGAGTATTGGATTTCCATGCTTTATAGAAAATAATCGGATGCTCCGTTTATGGAAATCCTAAACTCAGTTAATTATCATACACTTATTATGTGTTTATATAATACAAAAGTGTATTCGCGTATTCGAAAAATAGTTTCTATACATTATCGTCGAATTTCTTCAAAGCTTTTAATTTTTTAAATCATCTTTTATATAATTAAAACGTTGAGTATTCTAATAGAATGAAGAGTAATATTTTTAAAATAATATATCTATGGAACAGATATTAATAGTAATAAAATTTCATATCTATTTGCAATCAATCGAATATGTATAATAAACTAAAGAATAAGATTTACATTGTAGATATTCAATCTAACAATGATTTAAAAATATGTCATTCGATAAAAGAAATATCAATCTTTTTTATCGTATATATTGATTATTATACAAAAACAATTATTCATTTTAATTTTAATTTTAAAAGAATTTAATTTTAGCTTATACAATATACAGTTATACGAAGTAAAAGCGTTGTACATGATATTTCTATTTCGTTTATAAAAATATTATGCACAAAGCTTAGACTTCGTATAAAAATATTGTACATTTTAAAAAATAACATTTCAAAATAATAGTTGTTATCAATATCATTAATATGAATTACAAATTTCTGACATAGAAATAATGATTATAATTGTTGTCAATAATAGAAATTAATATCTATATCTTTCATAGATTGTTAGAATAATATACATACGGAGATTTTATATCCACAGAAATTGTAAAACTCCTTATGTGAAACTACTTATTTGATCAACTGAGATTAGATAGGAAATCTATGGCAAAAATGTACAATACATTTGGACCTCCGATCAAGTACATATGACCCGTTAATTATCTAAGGACAGTGTAGTTAAATACGCATTTTAAAAATTTATATATAAACAATAAATATTTCTAAATATCCATAAACAAATGCAACTTTCAAATCTATTATTTAAATGCGAATCAATAATACACTAACTACAAAAGATCATTATGGAATTGTTTGTCAGTGCGCCGAACTAAGTCTGTTTCAGCCAGAGTTTTCTGTCATTTAAAATGCTAAATACAGCTCGAGCATCAGGTCGAAGTTCTTGCAGCCGAGTTCCCGTGTCAAAGATTGAATACCGCGGGGCTCGATCCGAGAAAAAGCCCGCTCCAAATCGCGAAGGTGGACTTAAGTTCAACTTCCCAACTGGGGCCATGAGCACGGCCAATATCGATGAAGAGACCTATGCTATCAACAATCATATCCTTCAACTGCGATTACAGATCAAGGAGGCCACAGAAAAGATCCACAAAGAGAAAGAGGAGAACGTGCATCTTGAAAAATCCATCAGTCAGATACTACGGGAGAACAAAGAATTGGCCGAAGCGAATCACGCTATTGAAAACAAGGTGTCCACGTTAACAGCACAGATACAAAATTCCAATCAATTATTGGATCAGATGTCCTACAAAATGAGCCAAATTGGGACCCAGGAAGCCGAGAAAGCGAATTTACCACAATCCGGTGATAACACCTATTCCTTTAAGATTGGCAGTTTTTTGACAACCTCCAAGGTTCGTAAAATCAGTGACATTGTTGACGACATACGGCCGATTGGACACGGCAGTGAAGGTCGAGTTTATCGGGCGAAAATGAGAGATAGTGGAACAAAAGTCGTTGTTAAGAGCTATTTCTTGGACTGTGAACAGTCGTCGAGAATAGAGTACGCCATGCTTATACTTTGCAACAATGTGTTGGGAGTGAAGAAGGTATTTGGACTATACAACACAAATACCAACTATTATTTGATTATGGAAGACGACCATGAATCAGTCCCGTTGAACACTTACGTTGAGAGCAATGACCTCTCTGAACTACAGATTCAAAACCTATTCGCGCAGATGGTTCACATTCTGCACGACTTGCGCAACAAATTTGTAAAGCACAGGGATGTCAAACTGGACAACTTCCTCTTGCAAACTCAGACCGGACGCTTGACGATTATTGACTTCGGTTGGGCCATGTACAGTGCCTTGGACTACGTGGCTATCGAAGAAGTTCGGCGTTCGGGCGAAACCCTGATGGGCACATCTGATTATCTTCCGCCTGAGATAGACAGTCCGTCAGGAACCACAGTCTCCTACGACAAGGCGACAGTATTTGCCCTGGGCTGTGTGCTCCACGAACTATTTTTCGGGTATCATGGAAAACTTCGACACACACTCATCAACGAGTATCTGCCAGACTATCTCAAACGACTAACATCGGAAAAGAAGCTCTCTCTTTCAAAAGGGGCGCTAAGTCTGCTGGAAAAGTGCCTCCGTGTCAGCCCCAGTGAAAGATTCTCGCTGGACGATTTGCTTCTACACCCCTGGGTACCCACCACCAAACAGACTACCTCCCTATTCAAGATGTCTAAAAAGGAGAACTCGAAAAATATCTCCAGCTCAAGTCAAAAGCAAGTGAGCTCGTCCAGCTTTTGAAAAACTTCTTACCTGGACAAGACTAAATTAATAGAGTATTCGGATTACGTTATAATATTACTTTTTGTATACCTGGGCAGGAAAAATAGACACTGCAAATTACTGTTTTTTAACGAAGCATCGATACCTTATTACATCGTAATACATGTTAATTTTTAACTGCGTTTAATTAGAATTGAAGCATAATTCGTTTCATTCAGATTGAACAATAATGTACGAATATACGCATGGTTAATCCGATATTTTAACGTGTATTATATTTTTAAACTATATATAAATACCATATTATATACGTAGACTAATATCTTACATTACATTAATAATATACATTTATAAATACGTTAAATGTATCGTTACTATTTAATGTATATATATATATTTAAAAAACATATATGAAAAAACAATTACATAAAATATAATAAAATATTTATTGAAACATTTGGTTAAAAATGAAAATATTAAACTTTATTAGTATAAGTAAATATAATATGTTTCAAATAAACTGGTTTGGCCTCTATACATGTATACTAAATGAATACCGGATATAACAAAATATATAAGTAATATTTTGGGCATTTGTTTAACTTTGAATATACATATTAAGGGTAGTAACTCTATAACCAGTTTCCTCACTAGTAAATGAAATAAAACGAAACTAGTATATTTTAATTTAATCACAACTAAGAATGTGTAACTATGAATAGAAAAGTCAAACAAATATTTGGATTTACTTTTTGAAAGGAGTCGTGTGAATTCCAATTTATATTTTTTTATGGTTCGTGACTTTTGAAACTCACTGTATAAATTTTACTAAAATGTTTCACAAAAAAAATCTAAAAATACAGAAATAATTTAATTTTACTTATACGAAAACTACAATTGTACTAAACGAATGTACAAAATTGTACAAAAGACAACATTCATTAAGTTAGCCGTATAAATCTAATTAATACCTACGTCTACATAATTGGGGGTGTTTCGGGGGAAAGTTACATCGTTAGTGTTGTTTGAAGTTTATTAATAAATATGTTTAAAAAGTGTTTATAAATATAAAAATTGTATCAAAATGAATCAGTGTATTTATAGTTTTGAAATGTTAGTAAGAAGATTTTTCTCAATATGAGCTTTTTAATTGAAATGACACCAGCTGTTATGATTTTATAGATTTACTCTTCAGAAGACTCAAAAATTACAAAAATTAATCAAAAATATTATAAATATCGAATGTTGAACTACAGCGCAAATAAAGTAAAAAAATATTATAATATAGTCCAGGCAGTATTAAAATAGACTAATTTTCACAACAACAGCCTTACAAATTCCCATCAGCCATTTATTTGGGGGGTAGATACCCATGGATCCATCCCTACTAGTGAACATAACAGTGAGTTCAATAATAGTTTTGATAAATGATAATTCTTCGTCTCAAAGCCTGAAGGTTGCTCGTATGATGGATATTGATTTATTGAAGCTTTGCAACATCACATCAAATATTGTTTACAAAATATATCATTTATTTTGGAATGGCTACCTTAGGGTCTGACACTGCATTTATATTTGAGTAATATTTATGACTTAAGAAATGGGAACAGAAGCAAAGAATGTATGTAAACTGAAAAGTATCATTTTTCAATCAAGAATAAAACGAATTGTATCAGTTAAAAATAATTCACTTCGCTTATGTTTTTATCCATGGTTATTTTAGTGCTCTGGCATATCGGAAAACATTTATTAAACAACATACCAATCCTGCACTATACAATTTAATAATAACTTTTATATTTGAAGATATTTAAAGCTTATTTCTAGCAATCGTTGAGGTTTTTATTATTCTTCCTGTCAATTAGAATTAAGACAGACAATTAGCTTCAATTACAAACTGAAAACTGAAAGTCGTTGCGATAATTGAACACAAAGGTATTCAATTAAAACTTAAATTGCGCATTACATTTTTCACAACAGTGACACTTTTCACAGATTTTCTAGAGTGTAAATGAACTATAGGTTATAAAAGATCTCTCTGTTTTTGCATCCATATAAATATTATATCCCAAGTAACAAACATAGTATAGAATAATTAAAAACGAATTTGTCATCTTTTAACAAAGGCAGATGGCTAAAAGGTGACTTAAATTTTCAATAACGCCTAACTATAATCTTTAATAAATTTATTATAACATTGTAACGTTGGCAACTATGAACCCAAACTACAATTTAGAGAAGTCGCTGAATATATTTGATTATCCCAATTATAATTTGACTTAAATATCTCAAACAAATGGGTCATTACTTTGTTCCAATCCGTTTCTTTTTCTTGTAAGGAGTGCAACAGGTCGTCATAGTGTCTTGTCTTCTCCGCCAACTCTGCTCTGGTCTGCTCCAGAACTAATTGAGATTCTTTGAGTTCCTTTTCCGATTCATTTGTCAGCGACTTCTGTTAAATAAAGACAAAAACAATCAGGATGAAAGAGCATCCAATGTCCTCTAATTAGCCAAGGGCATATTACTAACTTGTGCAGAAAGTTAAAGATCGCCGACAATCACGAAAAAATGTTTCGCGTCATTTTATGATTTTTAATTGCAAAAAAATTCCACACTAATAAAAATCAATAAAAATCTTTTTAGATTTAAAAACAGATTTCTTTAAAGCTGGAAACATCGTTTGTTGACAGCAACCTCAAGGGACAGCACAAATGTTGCCAACTACCTGTTCTGTTAGGGAAGTCTTGACTTCGGCCAGTATTTCCCTGGCCACCTCGAGCTTTTCACTAAATCTGCCCACTTCTGCCTGACTCCCAAGAAGCAGCGCTGCCTGCTGTTCGAATGCAGAGTCTCGCTCAGCGAGTTCCTCGCGGATCGTGTCAAGTTGTTGACGGAGGGCGATCTTCTTGGCCGTTGCCGTGCACTTGTAGGAGGCCAAAGACTGCTCCAGATTATTCTGAACAGAGACCATTTCAAGTAAATGAAAAACCAAATAGAACTGATCTATGCACACCAGTCCATTATATGAACCATTCCCCGTAAACTTGCACCATATCAATGAACTCTTCATTCATTTAATTAAATGATTTTAATTGCATATCAATTATATTTTTAAAATTCAAATATTTCAATATTTTAAGCTATCTACATTCGTTCATCATAAATCAGTTTATTAACTGGGGATCAAAACCATGTACATGGATTTAGGATACGAATACATCTGGCAAAATTTACACTCAAGAGTAACAAGTTAGTTAATCTGGTATGATTATTCTCCACTCTTCTCCACGTTTCGC
>JAUZNC010019448.1:0-20571 GCA_034780395.1 Vannuccia rotundouncinata
GCAAGGGAACAGATCCATCCCAATTCGGGATCGTTCTTCTCCTCCTTAAGAGCAGTCAATTTGCTCTCACATTCGGCAGTATCCTCACAAGCCACTAAAATAAACGTAAATAATAAAATATTTGTTTTAACATCTACAATAAAGTGATACAAATATCAATTGAAATAAATCAAATATAAACTCACGAGTCATGGCAACAAGAGCGAAGAGGAAGGCAACGATCAGCTTCATGGTCAACGATTTGAGATTGAGAGTGAGAGTGAGATATTAAGAGAAGAATTAGTTGTGTGTGATTTTGAAGTGAACTCGACTTCTTATTTATACGGCACATTGTTTGTTTCTTCCGGACATGTCCACTGAATGTCTACTTCCGATTAAGTTACAGGATAAATATGTGTCGTAAACTTAACCATAACAGACAATTCATTGCTAATTTAATTTAATGTATTGAAATGAATAAATTAATAATTGTCTAATAGGAACTGTTTATACACGGCTATTTTAATTATTGAATAGTTTTTCTGCGTAAATTCAATCATAGCATTTCTTTTTGTTTTCTTGTCATATTATGAAATTAATAATATCATATTTTTAGACACTTTTGATATAAAATATTTATTAAAACTCGAATAGATACCGCGATTTACCGTCTGAAGATTAAATGAAAATTCAAAAAAATAATATTAAAGTTTTGTTCAGTGTCATATAGGATTAATCTTTGGTTGGGACCAGTGTCTACAGAACAGTAACAAACAATACACAAATGCATTATAGGTGGAAGTGCCGTTATGAAGAGCCTTGTGCAGGACCTCAGTATTGAATTCGCCACCGGTATGATATGCGCGGTGATTGGGTCCTATACTTTTCTCGGCGGTTTGGGAGGAACATTCTACGTCTCCTATTTCAACACGGCTCTCATTTTTATTATAATGCTGATATTTTTGGTGGCAACATATCATTCTCCCACATCGGAACAAGGGGCATTTCAGTTGGGTATAAAAAAAATAATTTGTTTATGGTTATTACTTTATGGTTATTTTATCGTTTAAATTTGTTTATTATAAGTTCCAATACCGTTTTTGTCAAATCTGAATATTTTACTAGCAAATTTTTTTTATGATTTATAGGATCTATCCACAGAGTTTATGAACTTCTTAATTGTTCCACCACAACTTCTGAAAATCATGGTAACAGCCCAATAACCCTACTTTCCACAGATGGGCTCATGTTCGGCATCATTAATATAATTGGTAATTATTAAAAATATCTCAACGTATCCGTTATTACTAAATATTAATTCAAAATCTGTCAAATATTCATATTCCGATGTCTTTTTCTGCTAAAATAGTTTTTTTAATAAACAATTCTAGAATACCTTATTCATTATTTATACAAATCAAAACAAATAGATTTCTCATCGTCTCAGTTTTCTTTCGGTAATGATTTGTAATAAATATTATATTTTATTATACTCTATTTGCAGGCAACTTCGGAACAGTGTTTGTCGACCAGTCCTACTGGCAGAGCAGTGTGGCCGCAAAGCCGAAGGAGGGTGTTTGGGGATTCCTTTCCGGGGGTCTTGTCTGGTTTGCTATCCCTTTTACCTTTGCCACGACGATGGGGCTGGCTTACACCTCCATGAGTATGGCCCAAGGCATGCCCTTACTCACCCCTTCAGAGGTGGACCAAGGTAATCCCGCGTAGTCCATGTTCAATGCGGTATTCTAATCATAAGAAGCCTTCGATATCAATAAATTACATAAAATAGATGCAATTAAATATTAATTTATTTGATCGTAGTTTGTTAAACAGTATAAATATAGAAAATAAAACCAATCTCTTACGTCTAGTATAGCGGTGTGTCAGAGTGGAACATAATAAAAATAAAATTAATCCACAATACTATTTTTAAAATATTACCGGACGTGTCGGCCTGTGTCTCAGAGGTGAAACGAAAATTAAAATGTTAACTTAAAAGAATAGATAATAGAATTTGATATTTTCAGCCTAAAGGAATTTAAGGCTAGAACAGAAACGTCTTGTAACTTTACAATCCATATAATAGTATTGTTATTATATTTTTTGTCTACAGAAAATGGATTGTTTTTTACAGTATTCAAACCTGTATTTTTGATATCTTGGTAACATACACCACTACAACAACAACAAAGCCTTTTGGAGCTATTTGTTATTCAATTGTTATAATAATTATAATATAAATAAATAAATAAATGTTCCTTTTCTCCTTTATCCTATAACAAATAAATTATGATTTAAAAATATCTTCTCATTCATAGATACTTGGGAATAATTACTAAAAACAGAAAATAACAAATTAATTGACATTTTAGGTACATCTCTCTAAATATGTCTCCAAAGAATAAATTATTAATATATTCTGAATAATTATTAAAATATCATAATAAAAATATTAAATGTTTTCTTATTTCTTATTTCTTTCCGTGTTTTCTTCCTAAACCTATACAATGTTATAGGATTATTAATTAATAAAATACCAGGGGCATACAAAGAAATTTGAAAAGGGACGGATATTTGTTAAAAGGGGCAAGCCTTTGGATTTCAACTGTTTGAAAATGAAGAATTTATAATTTATTCAGTGATATTATATTTTTAACATTAAATAACAAATTAATTAATGTATAAATTGCATTAAATAAGCTATGCAATTAATGTGAGAAAAGTAAATTTTACACAATAGTATAAAACACAAATAGTGTTAAATTAATTTTTCAACAACCATATCATAATTTACAGGATGGCCTCGGTGTATACACCCTTGCAAGTGATGATAGGCGATGCTTTGCGTGGGCATTGATTAATGCTTCAAAGAAGAAAAAGTTCTCTCACATTCAGCAGATGTGACTGTCAATATTTGCAAAGTAGAAAAAGTTCTCTCACATTCAGCAGATGTGACTGTCAATTACATCCAATTTTGAGTAAGATATACAAGTTTGGATATCATTCTTTATCACATTGTTTGATAGCTGTGACTAGGAAGCACGGCAGTCGTTTTTTATCCATGAAAATATATCTCAGCTTTCACAGTTGGAGTTCTTGATCGATCACCTTTGGGTTCGGTAAGTCCTCTTTAAAGAACTGTTCCACCCCGTCTAATTGATTCGCATTCTCAACAGAGCACAAAACAGTCGGAACAAAATAAAGAAACTTGGAGGTGCGACCAGAAAAATCATTAAAATGGAAATTCATTTACGAAATAAAAGTGTCGAGTTACGGGATTGCAATGACACGTCGGTAGTACTCTTCTGATGTTGTTGCTGGCACATTGTTGAGATTCATCTGGCGTATACAGCACATCGTGGAATGCAAGGGTTGGTTGGCGGTCATTTGATCTATCAGCTTGTCGGTATACCACGAAAAACTCAACATCAACTGTTTCCCGAAGAATTTGCATGTCAGCTATTTTAGATAGAACTTCATATTATACACCGAAACCACATCCGTTGAACTGCCTTGTAGCTTTTGTGTAATTGGAACCAATGAGTGTGATAAATCGATACAAAGATAATGAATTCGAAGTTAACGATGAAATTTGTGAAGGAAGTTGCATCATTTTTGCAAATAGAGTCCCACCCATTGTTGTGAATGTCATCCAAAATGGTAATTTCTGGATGGGTTCCATAAATTTATTTCTTCCAACGCATCAATCATATGAGGGATATCAACATAAAAATGCTAATAGAAAACATCCCTCTGGGATTACCTAAATTTACAAAGTCAGATTAGAATACTCCTGCTTTAATTTGAAGCAGTGGCTGTTTTGGTAGCGGTCTTATTAATACAATATTATCTCAATATACATATTTTTATTATATTTTTTTAGCATCATGTTCAAAAGGTGGTTCGTTCGCACCCAACGACCCCCCCCCCTTTCCCACTCTGTACATGCCCATGAATACCTACTCTAAAATGAAACTAACATTCATGATTTTCACCTGTTGAGGCATACAATTTCATTATATTATCTTAACAAACATTTATAAATTACATCGGAATTCATAATAAATATGTTTTTTTATTTTTAAATATATCTTTAATTAGGTCTTGTGCCACCGGTTGTGGCCCAGAAACTTCTCGGGAATTCCGGCGAAATATTGATTATTGTCATGATCATTATGGCAGTAACATCAACTGGATCGTCTGAGATTATGGCGGTTACCTCAATCCTTGTGTATGACGTGTATGGGATCTATTTTAAGGTGAAAATTAAAAGTTGTGTGGATCAATTTATCGATATGGCTGCTTTATATTATCATAATATTTACAGATATAGCAATTTAATATATTAATATAGGGAGAATACAGTGTTGTATAGTTTAAGATTTGAGCCTGGATATATTATTTTATAATTCTATGTTTTATGTTTTATGATCTTCAACATTTATTTATTAGATCTAGGAATTAATATTTGTTACTCTAAACATCTACTCTAAATAAGAAAATTTATACAGTACCACCAATACTGAATACAAAGTAAACATAAATTTAAAATTAAACCACTTATAGCATTTAAAATTTTATAGTATCAACGGTTCCAATTACGGTTTAAAAAATTTTGCAAACCATATTTATACATACGCAAAAATTGTTTTTTCTAAATTAGAAATTTTAAAAGTATAAGGATATCTCTTGATAGCAAATTGTTGTCAAAATTACAATTAGCTTTTAGCATGTAAATCGTGTTATTATTAATTAATAGTAAAATTAATTCAACTGAAAAAATATAAAGTAAAGTTAAGATTAAATTACAAGTGTGAATGACACACTTGGTTGAATTAAAATTTACTAATAACTAATTAATTTAATTGTAGACTAAACATCCTTTTCTTTCAATAATTAAAATCCTTTGAAAAATATAAATGTATCTGCAGAGCAGGTTATTTTATTACAAACGCTATTATCAAATCTATTAAATATTTATATTTATAAATTACTAATTTGCAAATTACAAATTTTAAATATAAAAATGTACCTAAAATTAAAAAATTAAAAAAGAAAATTAGATTCTAATATATATTTTAAACATAACACAAATTTAAAACAACTTTTTCCATACTTCTCACAGCCGTATCGAATGACCTTTGATGCTAACGAGTGCATTTTATGCGGGAAAATGAGAGGACGTATGGCAAACCCTCTGGATAAATGTGTGTGCCAGAGTATGACAAACTGTAAGGTTTGTGCGAACGATGATCGGTAAGAACATTATTTGAATATTGTTTGTAAACCTTGAAGATAACATGGATGACAAAAAAATTTCTATTTCATTTGTTTTACTTATAGAGAACGATTCAATTGCAAGAGAGCGATCAAACCAATATTTCAGTGCAAGACCCATGGAACATTTCGAACGTACAATGAATACCTTCTTCATCTTAAGAATTGGTTCATCGTTCTTGTCGATATTGCAATTATACCACTAACTCTGATCCTCAATGTTCTAAACGTAAGTTATATCCCTTACTCTAATCTTCAATGTTCTAAATGTAAGTTTAGATCAAGTAAAACTTTTTTTATTTAATTAGTTTAGCACAATTCTTTACAATTTAAATATTAATAAACGTTAATGCTTTTTTAATTCAAAATTATGACATAATGGCTCAAAATACTAAAAATCAACTAAGTCCTTATTTTTAATAAATGGTTTGTTTTTATAGTTATTTTCTATTAATTTAAACTATAGCATTCATTAGCACAATACGATTGAATATAAACAGGGTGTATTTTACGTTAAAATTGTGGAACTTATGGTTCAATAATTAATCGTTATACTCAGAAGAACCAAAAATAAACTGAGTAACGTCTCAAACTAAAAAAAATAGAGACACGAAATAGATTCCTTAAAAAGTACAAATAAACAAAACAGAAATCTTTATATTAAAATGTAAAATCCTAACAGATAACATCTTCCTTTAGTTTATACTTCAACTGTTCCAACATTTGGGGATAGGCAAAAAAGTAATTTTGGTTACGCCATATATATATATATAATATATTACTACATTTAATTCTATATTTTTATATATTTCATCTGTGATTCGATTCAATATTATTTTGAAATTTTTGATTACAAATCGGAGAGGTTAAATTATCTCGGGTCATAAATTTCTGAAGTAGCTACTGATTACTGATCTACTTTGATTTATTTATAATTAGTTGAACAGTTGGTAAGTAGATTTATTTTTTATAATGATTATTTAATTATTACATTATTATTTAAAGATTATTATTATGGCGGAGAATGTCAATGCGAATTCTCAATTAATAACTGGATAAGCATTGTTACAAAATTTTTACAGATTGGTAATTATGAAGACGAGCAGAAATGTGCAATTTTGCTCGGATTGATACCAAAGATGTGTTATGTGGTTATTT
The DNA here is from genome assembly GCA_034780395.1 of Vannuccia rotundouncinata. Classification (NCBI taxonomy): domain Eukaryota; kingdom Metazoa; phylum Platyhelminthes; order Proseriata; family Coelogynoporidae; genus Vannuccia; species Vannuccia rotundouncinata. The sequence continues at coordinate 6,415 of JAUZNC010019448.1, forward strand.
TAGACGCAATGGAGGATGGTAGTGATTACGAACCACTAGTCAAGATCTTAAGAGAAAAGATTGTCGGGAAACGTAGCGAAACAAGCAATAGGATTGATTTTTCAGGTTGCAGACAGCTAGCTACCAAATCCCTGGTTGATTTTATCGTTAAATTAAGGAAATTGGCTATGAAATCTTTTATCGGGATAGATTGATCTTTTTTAATTAACATGATAAAGGCTCAATTCGTTAAAGGTTTTTTAAATGATAAAATTAGTGAGGGACTCTTAGAAACTTCTGTTTTAAATTTATCAAAGTTAATCGAATTAGCCGAAACTCTGGCGATGGCTAATCGTAAGAATGCTGAAGATGAAGACGTTGGTGTGAACCAGGTAACAATAAAATCGAACAGAGATAGGTTTAGGGAAGAATTAAAAGATCTCAGAAAAGAAATTAGAAAAAATTAAACTCTGTAAAAGCAATACGATAGTTCATACAAGACCCAATGCCAATTACCAACAATTTCATCGACCAGCATAAGGAGGAGGCATATTAGATATGCAACGACCTGCAGATAGGCAGTTTAGAGCATCCAACAACTCTGAATTTAGATCTCAATTGAAATGTTATAGATGCAATAGAATGGGACACATCGCTAAATTTTGTAATGTTAATTTAAACTACTAAGCGATCGTTTTTTAGGTATGGGAACGATCAGTGAACAGAACAGACTTGATAGCATAGATGAGGAAACTGAATTAGCCGGTAATAATTTAATAGTTACTGGTTACATTGAAGGAATTAGAGTGAATATGCTAGTTGATACAGGTAACGAAATTACGTAATAGATAGGAAATTGTGGAATAGATAAGGAGAAATAAATGAGAGTTACAAAAAGATTAAGATGACCAAAAGTAAGTTGAAATCTGTAAATAATACTATAGTATTTATCATTGTGGGACTATAAGACGCAGATTTGAGATAGATAGAAATTCTTATTTTCAAGAAGATTATGTGGCCGATATCAGATACGAAGTAATATTAGGAATAAATTTTATAAGGTAACATAAGTTAGGCATCGATTTCGTCTAAGACAAATTAACAACTCCGAAAAGATGTAGAGAATCTGTAGAAACAACTACGTTGTAAAGAAGATTTACAACGTTCAGGAGACAAATTATTTGAATAAGGCGAAAGCAAAAGAAGATGTAATTTTAAGAGCGAACAGTATTTCAATAGTAGATTGCACGATAGACGCAAAAGAGGAAGCTATATTTTAGAAGATGGGAAACAATCGAACGGCAATATATTTCTAGCTAGGTCAGTAATTGATAAACACTGTGGGAAAATTAATCAAGTTGAAATTTTCAATAATGGAAATAAAAATTTTAAGTTACAAAAAGGTACAGTTATTGGAGAAGTATATGAAGAAGATTTTATTTAGAAAGTAGGAAATGTTCAAGGTAACCAAAAGAAGTCTTTGAATGTCGAGGATCTTTATAAGGAACTATGTGTAGATAAGATGAGCATTTCAGAAAATGAAAAAGAAGTATTAAAGAAAATCATAAGCAATCATGAAAATGTATTCTCTAAACACAAGGGCGATATAGATAGAACAAATTTAATAAAACACATCTAGATAGAATGATACAATAAATTATTAATCAAGATATGATTGAACCATCAACGTCACCTTGGGGTTCAAACATTATTTTAGTAAAGAAAAAGAACGAAATCATAATGATGGTAATCAGTGGAATAATATTACCAAGAAAAACAGTTATCTTTTGTTAAAGACACAAGACATAATAGATGTTTTACACGACGCTAAATATTTTTCCACACTAGATTAAAGAAGCGCTTATTGGAGAATTGAGATGGATAGTAAAGACAAGGAAAAACTGCTTTTTGGTACACCCAGCAACGTATATAAATTTAAGGTTATGCCGTTCGGATTGTCAAATGCGGGTAGCAGCTATCAAAGGCTAATGAATTTAATTCTGTCCGGTATTTCATAGAAGTATGTTTTACATTCCTAGATGATATTTTAATATAGTCAGAAAATTTCAACCAATACATGAGTAGATTAAATGAAGTTTTCAGTAGATTAGGAAAAACTAACTTTAAATTAAATGCTTCTAAGTTTAAAATTTTGAAAGACGAGGTAATATATTTAGGACATATCATAAGCGCTAAGGGAGTTAGGTGCGACCCAACAAAATTAGATGCCATAAAAGACTGGAAAGAACCAAATACAGCGAAACAGGTAAGAACGTTTTTAGGATTCGCAAGTTATTATCGAAGGTATGTTAAAAAAATGTCTACGATTGCAAGACCACTAAAACAAATGATAAATTTACTTGGACAAAAGAATGTAGTTTAGCATTTGATAAATTAAAGAAAGCTTTATTGAGCCCGCCAATTTTAAGTTTCTCACAGGAAAATGCTAAGTATATTCTAGATTGCGATGGAAGTTTTAGGGGAATTGGGGGAATTGTCGCAAATACAGAACGGAGAATAAAAGTTATAGCTTACGGTAGTAAATGTTTGACGAAAGAAGAAAGAAATTATTGCGCTACACGTCTATAGAGTTGCTTGCAGTGGTTACATTTGTACAGAAATATAGGTATTATCTTCTAGGAGAAAAATTCACTGTACGTACAGACCAAAAGAATATCCAATATTTGTTAAATTTTAAAAATCCAAACGGTCAGCTTCTGAGATGGATAAAAATCTTATCAGATTATAATTTTGACGTAAAATATCGTAGTGGGAGGAGCCCCGGAAACGCCGATAGTTTAAGTAGGAAATGTTCAAAATTATGTAGTCAAAATGAAAACAAAACAGCTGGATATAGGGGATATAGAACCAATTTATAGGGCAGTAGAGAAGGGGGATAGAAAATTAAAACCAGAAACTTTTAATGGAAGAAGAATGATGTTAGATTTCGATTTATACGTGATAAAAGAATGTGTTTTATGCCGAAAATGGTATTCTGCAAAGAATCGTTATAAAGAATTGTTAGTTGTTCCTGAAGTAAAGAAAGTTAGCATTTTTAAGGAATGTCATAAGGAGTAGATAAGACAATATACCAAGAATTCTGGAAAGGTTCCATTGGATAAATTTAAGTAAAGACGTAATCGAGTACGTCAAGAGATGTATTAGTAGCTGAAGACATAAGAACCAAGGACAGAAAAATATAGCACCAATGAAAACTTTAGAAAGAAATGTTACCCAGGGGAGACAGTAGGATCAGATAGATATATTAGGACCACTACCAACGAGTGAGTGCGGAAATAAATACAGTTTAGTAATTTCAGATCATTTTACAAAGTATCCGATCGCAGTGCCTCTGAAAAATCAGACTGCGAAAACTATTGCTACTGCTTTTATTAGAGAATTGATTAGTTATTTCGGGGTTCCAAAAACGAATTTTGACAAATCAAGGTATAAATTTTTGCCTAAATTTTATGGCCGAATTATGTCAAGTTTTAGGAATGATTAAATTAAGAACATCATGTACTATCCCCAAACGAATGGTGAAGTTGAAAGATATAATTCGACTACGTCATGAAGTAGCAGGTAATCAACAGACATGGTGTCAAAAATTACCAAATCTGATGATGGCATATCGAAGTAGTAAACACAGGTAATATAACACAATTTACATTAATACAGATGTTGTCTCAAGATTAAAATTATACAAAACTTTTTATTTAAATAATTTTTATTTATTATTTTTTCAATTCTACCTATCAGGGATTTTCTTAGAATTATTAACAATACAATAGTTATTGAATTCTGCAATAGTGAACATTTAATTTAAGATCATGGGATTTATATAATTCATGATTTAATAAGAAACAAATATTACGGTAACTAGTAGGAATAAATATGTAGGATAAATATGTAGGATAGCAATAAAAAGATGACATGTTAATCTTCGCTATAATGAATTACACAAAATTACTTTTTTAAATATATTTAAGAGGAATATTTTAATTACAAGTCAGACGAGAGATATCTTTAAAAACGACATATATAGTAGTTCTCAACAAACCTGAATTTCTAATTTAACGTCTGTCTCAGTTGCTGTATCACATATTGAAGTTCTTACGTGATTCAGAAAGTGCGACCTTTTGGGTGCTATTTATAAATTTTATATTTAATCCTATTTCTATAAAATATTATAGAACATATACATTCAAGAAAGCATATTTCAATGATTTAATTCACATTCAAAGAAGATATTTAGTTACCAAATCTGTTATTTTAAATATATCAAAAAATACTAGTTTCATGCAATAAATGCAATAATTAAATAAATTCATAAATTGATTTAATTTAATTTAATTTTAATAGTAGCAAATTTTTTAATTTTATAAATATTCATTAGCTAAAAAATTAATATTTAACTAAAAAAATGGGGAATTATATTACACAATAATATAATTTAATTTTACGAATTTAAATACGCTTTTTATATCAAATTATAATTAAAACAATTACAATTAACAATTGCAAGATCATCATGGTGATAATTCCATTAATTTAATTTAATTAAGATTACATTTTTATCTCCGACAGGTTAGCTTAGGCTGGCTTTACAGTTTCATGGGTGTTCTGATCGGTTCCGCTGTAGTGCCAGTGTCATTGGCGATGTTTTGGCCACGATTAACGGGTGTTGCTATGATGTCCGCTTCCATTTCCGGCACTCTGATAGCACTGATTGTCTGGTTGGCGTTGGCTGCTACTTATCCAGGAGGTCTTAGTGAAGGAAATTTTATGACAAATACTGGTACTAAATATTTGTATTGGAATAAAATGATATTTTTTTTCATTAATCCCAAATTATGATTTGTTGAGTTACTATTTTCCAATTTAATTTTTAAGATAATTTTTGTTCAGGTCGAGTTGAAGTTATGTTGGCTGGAAATATTGCATCGATCGGCATTGGATTCTTGTTGGCGGTGGTTGTATCTTTTGCGACAAATAGGAATTATGCCTCGGAAAATGACGATCAAATTTGGGAGAACACCAGAGATATTGATAATCCCCTCTCCCCATGGACGGAGCTTTATTCAAGGTATATATTAAGCGAAACTCGTAAGTAAATATGAAACAAATATAAAGGATTATTCTACTCTTCATTATAATTATAGTGTTCTAAATTTACTGTAAGGATAACAGCATGAGATTTTACTATTAATTACTATAATGAGTCAACAATACTCGTTTTTGCATAGAAACTTCCAATTTATTTACGAATAACTGTTTATATTTTACTAATGTAATGGCTCATACAGAAATGTGAATTAAAATAGTGCATCAAATGTCAAAGAATTGTTTTTAAAAAATGCTAATATGTATACTAATGACTGTTTCTTTAATCTTTGTTCCTATATCATTTCCGACTGTTCTTTAAAATTTTAAACTACCGAGTATAATACATTTTGTCTTTTTTTATAAATTTTCTTTAAACTAATAATTATTTCATTCTATGACCTATATTTACAGCATCAAAGACAATAACAACAAAAGTATTTTTGTTAAAGCATTTTTTTAAATTAAATCAATTATATTATTTCATAATTCATTATGATTAAACATTTCATAAAGTTTCACAATTGATTTCACTCAAATAATGTTTGTCCCCAAAAGTATCTTTATAGTATTTGATTGATTGTACAACTATTCCTTTCACAGGGACCTCAACTTGTCGGGAACAGAAACGCTAGACCAAAGACCCAGCCTGTCTGATGTATCGCACACCTTTCGATATGCTAACTACACAGCCATCATCGGCGCCTTGACCCTAACCGTCGTCCTCATCCTGCTCTGGCCTGGCTGCATGACTTCTATACCTATATTGTCTGAAACACAATTTTCCAGCTGGGTAATTATAATTAACTTATTTGTATTTCACTTATTAAAGAAAATTAATTAATTTGCTTCTATATAATCATTAGTTTGAACATTAATTGACTCAATAGGAGTATTTTAAGAATCTTATTGTTTTGAAGTTTAATTGTATTTAATTATTTCACTGAATATATCACTGTAAACAAGAACATTATTAACGGGAAATAAATAAAAATATTAATATTATCAAATTCTCACATAGAAATGCAAAAAAATAAAGGAAACATGATATAAATAAAATAAACCGCATAGTGTTCATTCATTTTGATAATTAAAATATGTTTAACTTTCTTTTTATCCTTTGTTATCAATCAAATTAAGATCTACCTGTGCGATTTTTGGGCTTTCTCAGCTGCGGTCTTTATTATCGTCTGCCCCATTGTCAACGAAATCTCAGATATAAAAGCGGTTTTGGAAAAGAATAAAATTCATGACAGCATGTGTGGTCAAGCTTAAGGTTTCTGAACACAACACAATATTTTTTAAAAATGTGACTTTTACAGACCAATAACAATTCTGAAAAGGAAAAAATTATTTGTTTATTTTTGTTGTCAAAAGTTTTTAACATAATTTAAAATAATAAATATTCATTGAGAATTAAATAATTTAGTTGTATTTTTTGACAAATATTGTCATATTAAAAATGCATTAACAAACGCTCTGTGGTATATGTTATGTATTCTATGCTTTAAACCCTGCATCAACTAATACGTGTAAAGCATGTGACGTAAAATATTCATACTTTTAGTGTAGTATACTATATTTACAATATCTATAAGTAGCGAATATTTTCTATTTCTGTATTTTTATTTTTTCATAATCTATTTTTTAAGCACCAGATGAAATCTTTAAATTGTAAAAGCTTTTGTTCTAGTATTCTAATTAGTAGCGTGATTACTCTCGCTCGTGTTTTATCAAAAATATAAGTATGGTATTACTTTATTTAATGATTCAAGTATATAAGTATAATTTGGAGCGAACGAACCAGACCGATTTGAATGTTTTAATTAATTATTTTCAAGTATTTTTCTTATATGTATTAGTTTATATTGTACGCTTATCAACTGTTACCGTCCATAAAGAGTATTCAATAAATATCTCTAGATTTATCTGTTAAATATACATTATTATTATTAGTAATATTCTTGTTTTTACTACTAAAAATGTAACTATCAATATTTGTAAAGCTGAAGATGAAGATGACATTTTTATCTCGCTATATAGAGAAGAGTTTTAGATACTATGAAAGAAGTTGACGAGTTAAATATATAGTATGAATAAACTTTTCAATAAATTTTTTCCGAAGCAACTATAATTTTAAAACATTTATTTAGAGTTTCATATTAATAATTAGTCAAAATTAATAGTGTAAATTATTAAGTTTGTAAATTTTCAAAAAAATGAAAGTGTTTTACAATGGTATTTTATAAAACATTTATTACACAATTCGTTCATTATCTTTTGTATAAAACGTGATGAATGTTGTTTATATACGTATTAATTATGACTCATTATTCTAACTAATTTGTGTAATATAACAAAAGAATATGCAATTAAATAGATAAAAGGGAATTTTCAGAAAAGAGTTTTATTAAGAAATAATTATTACATTATATTCAGAAACTGAAATGTCTTGATTTTGATATATTATATATATATACTAGGTAGTCCTCGGATATTTATTCGTTTCATTAAATAATTGTTTGTTTATACCCAAATATTCAATGATTCAATATTTAATGATTGGCAATGATTCACGATATTTTTTTGTTTTTGAATACAGAAAAGGCATAAAATATTTTTTAATTAAATCTTTTAAAATTATACAATTCATTTAATTTTTTATTTGCCCAAAATATATCAAAAGTAAAATTTGTCATAGATTGTACACTTACTTATGTATAATGCTTAAAGTTCCGAGTAGTAACTGAATTTCTTTTGTATACTTTACACATATTATAATTATACTACTTTAAGTAACACTGAAATATACATGTTACAAATATTTAATTTACTTGAAATTTTAACAGAAAAATTGGAAAAGAATCATTTAAAAATAAGGGTAAACCCAGTAATTATGGTTATTAAAAACTAGAAATGTTAATGATTTTTATATATTTTAAAATATAATAAATTCTAGACATTTATAGTGTATAGGTAACTTATAATTTGGTGAATAAATACATTACTAAATTCTTTATCTAATAACTAATAAACAAATAATACATTTTGTGCTTATATTTAACAGTTGGTGTCAATAATTATATATAAATTATCTGGTTTGAAAAAAATACTTAGTCCAATATTCTGTAACAGTTGCACAAATACTATAATTTTCATGCAGTAAAAATACACAAATAATAAGTTATAAAAATTCATTCACATCAATTCAAGGGTTCATGCAAAAGTCACATTACTTTCAATGACATTTTATTAAAGGATAACAATTATTGAAAATAAGAACAGAAACTGTGCAAATAATTATGTTCTCTCAATTTTGTGTAACCCTTTTTCAAAGTGAATTTGTAAAAAAAATACGTAAACGAAATAACTAAAAAAATAATTGAATATGTGTGCTTTACATTTTTAATAAATATGAAGGTAAATATAACATAAAATTGGGATTAGTGTCCAAACTTATAAAGATTGCAAACTTTTATTTAAAAATATATATCCAATATTCTTTTTTCTTTAACAGAGATAAAATATTAAGAATTTCAAAATTCAAATTTCTTAGTCTGTAATGCAGATAATACAGCAAACAATTTATGTTTAATTTCCAAAAATAACATTTTATTATTAAGAATTTAAAATGTATTAAATTTTGATTTTATCTTTTCCAATATTTGTAATAATAATATTAATTGTTTTATTCAATATTTGTAGATTTAATTTTCTAATAAAAATATTTTTCGGTGAATTTAAATTGTAATGTCATTCAAATGATATCGATGAAACGTCAAAATGTGTATGTACTTGTATAATTCTATTCTATTAAATTTACATTTTTACTGTAATTTGCAGTAAATATTACGCGGACAGTGTTTTATTATATTTTACTTTATGTATTTTGTTTACTCCTAATGAGTTTAAAATTTCCTTCTACTGTCTATAATGATATATACTCGTATGTCCATAATGACGTAATCCAGTTTTAAAATATATCAGAAACAATCAAAATATAATATTTCAATAATAGCTATTTGTTGAATACTTCATACAATTAGTGTTTAGTGATCAACTTACATATTGAATCAATTTTTAAAATCATAATGATTTCAAATTATTCAGTTAATGATATAAACTAAATTATCTACGATTTAATAATTTTAAAAATTTCATGTTAATAAGTTTTGTTAAAATATTTCAATTTGAGTTGACATATTCAAATTTTACACATACCTATAATAAAAGGAGAAAAACTTTAAAACTTACATTTTTATTACTTCTACGGTTTTAGCAAAGTGCAATAGCATTCACTATTTGTTAAATGCTAGAATTTTTGTCAGATATATTAACCATATTGTATATCAAAAATAGTATAAGAATAATGTCCTTATTTTTAATGTTTTCTTTTTACTAAAGAAAATTCAATTCTTAAGCTAATTTAATGTAATCAATACCTATTTGTGAAATTATTTACATTGTTCAATTTTATTAAATGAAACTAAAGTGTATGTTTTATTAAAATTTTCCGAAAAATAAATTAATGGATGACGTAATACAAATGAAAATGCATTGTACGTGTTATAAAACAAAATCATTTCAGCTATAGTGAATATTTTCATCTCAACAGATTTCACTGTTTCACTCAGTATACACTCCACTTGTAGAAGTGTGAGGAGTTGTAATCGAATTATCGATTATCGATTGTGTATATTCACGACCACTGCGCTCTCTTCCCCTCTCTCCATCATAATCCCCATCATTATTTTCATCGCTAAAATCCTCATCGTTATCGTCAACTCCCGGAATGTCGTCCATACCTCTGTCGCCCTCCTCGGCCCAATGATTCGCCCGCATGTGCATCTCCGCGGCTCTTCTGCCATCCAGACAGCGGGCCAGTTCAACACTAAAAGCGGTGCCTCCATTACCAGCCATAGCAGCGATCATGTGACGCCGCATAATACTCGGCGCCGGACTCTCTGACGTGTTGTTGTTTCGCCGTTCCCGAATCGCAGAGCCCTTCGAGTGACGCCAAATGCAACAGCACCGAAGCAAGTAACTGTCGGGCATTTCGTCCGAGCTCATGTAGATGTAATGGCCGAGATTAAGTTCAGGGACCTCGTGAAATACTCGAAGTGTGAAGAGCATGTAGATGAGGCCAAATAACAAATAGACTGAAATGTAAAGAAAAGTTTAAACAAAAATTGATTTAATTAATGTAATAATGAGAAATTGGTATTGTAGTTGAATCCTTAAATTCGTTTACATAAGTAACCATTCCATAAAACAATATTAATGAAAAATAAGTAATTTAACGTTAAAATCAAGTTGACATTTTGTTAATCTGCAATTTGTGCGTTTATTATGTAATTTTATCATAAGGTTAATCGATTTAAATTATCCCATTACAATTTTTTAAATAATTTTACACTGTTAATGATTTAATGATGTATTAAAATTAATATTCGAATGAACATTAATGACTTACACGAAGAGGCCAGCTTATAATACGACTTTGTTATTGGGCCACATCTTTCGGCTGGAACGTAATCACCAAGGCCAATGGTTGTCAAAGAGATAAAGCAGTAATAGACACCATCGACAAATGTCCAATCGTATTCAAGATTACAGAAGATGGCAGCCGGTAGAATGATGAAGAATACCAGAAGACTTATGACAACCAGGATCAAATGAAGTAGTTTGATTTTCATATAACTGTTTCAATAATTATAAATTAATTATTTTCAAATGTACAAATACATAATTAATATAACAGAATAAAATAAAATAAAATAAAATAGAATATGGAATTTATAATAGATAAAATGGAATATTGGATATAAAAAATAAAATAGTAATATAGATTATATATTATATATTATTATTATTATTATTTAAAATATAGAATTTAATATAATTATAACTAATATTCGCAATTAGAATTTACAATTTAATAAACTTTTTATTAATTTAAATAAATATCTTTAAATATGTATTTATTGATTTTTTGCAAACACAAATTAATAATCTAACTGCATGTATAAATTACTCATAAAATATTTAGTTAATAATTTACCTCATTAATTTGTTCAATATATGACTAATATATAAATTTATTTTTCAAGACTTAAAATCCATTCTAAATATGATAAACGCTCAATATCGTTATTTTAGTTGAATTTAAATTAATAATACAAAAGAATATTTCAAATATTAATTTTTGATAAAATGGTATGAAGTATCCAATGAGTATTTATTTATTGTCATAGTAACTATAAATATATATTATATCATTACTTAATCCAAGAAATCAATGAAATTTAAATATATTTTTGTATAAGGTGAACTTATATTTGCACATAACCCGTTTCTGTATTTTCCAATATCTATATTATGTAGTTTAACTGAAATACCCTGGAACAGAAAATATATTCAATTACGAAATAATAAAGAAGTAGGCATAAATCTCCCAGCTTCAAAACTGTGGACGATAACCGCAACCGCTTTTGGTGCAATAAAACAAATTACTTTATATATTAATTTGTTGCATTTACTTTTCGCAGATCCTCTGAGAACAGCGCTATCTATTCCCTCAAAATGGTTTCTAAAGCTTCATTTTCTGAATGACTTGAATTCACACTCTATGAATGTGTTATAAAAAGGGTACTTCTTAAACTTTGTTTATATCACCGGAATATAGCAAATGCTTTCATACTTATGGAACTCCAAATATATGTTGTTTTTATCCTACTCTTACCAATTGAATATTTTACTAATTTTCAAGTTTTATATAATATTTAGATAATCAAGATTCTGAAAAAATCGTACTGTTACTGGATTATGTATTATAAATAGATAAAATACTGTAATACATAGAGAACTAATATATTGAAAAATTTGTGTAAATTTTATGATCTACGATTTTTTATTAAAGATTATCCATTATCGATTATCTCTTTTTAAAGAGTTAATTACTAATTATGCAATTAATAAATAATTTCAAATTAGGACATTTCAAATCATTTTTTAAGCAATAAGATATATTTAATGTCTAAACTTTAGCATATTGTGTGAATACTGTTTGCTTCTCCTCACCTAATTTTGCTTTGTAAGTTTCGATGCAACAGATGTAGAAGACGTCTTGATGGTATATGCAAACGCTCGACAACTCCACTGAACATTATCAGCGTCATTGGGATTCCCAGAAGAGCGTAGGCCACTGAGCAAATCTTCCCAACATTGGACAGTGGAATAATACGACCATAACCTTTCAGTTAAAAGAGATATGTTGTTGAAATGTTTACTATTTAAAAAATTCAATTAGCAATATTATAAGGAACAGTGAATTGTAATTAAAATAATAAATCTAACATATGCTTTTTAAAATGAGCGAATTTATAGTTGTTAAGAAATATATTAATTAAAACATTAAAAACTAATTAACGAAATTCTTTTATATGTATACCGATTACATTTTCGTAGAAAATCTGATAATAAGCGTTTTGTAAATTAACTAAAGAAATTAACTATGGTTCTTTCTCACCAATTGTTGTCAACAAAGTCGTCACAAAGAAAACAGAATTTCCAAAGCTCCAGTTAGATTCGAGGTCAGTGGAATTGCGCAATGTGGAGACCCCTCGATTGCTGAAGTTGAGCAAGACTTCGATGAGAGCCTCCAACTTGGCATCTAATATAAGTTCAATAGACCTTTTTAATTTTAAAAGAATTCCTTTATATAATCAAAATTTTCAGAAATTACTTTGATTTAAATAAATTAAGATTAAACAATCGGACTAGATAAAAATTAAGATTTTCCAATCATCAAAATTAAATATCGAAATAAGAAACTTTTTAATTCACAATTGCAATTATCAGAAAATTTACAGAAATAGTTTTAAATGAAAACAATATTAGCTCTTATGTTTGCTCTCCAACTATATTGTTTTCTTTATGAAGAATAAAATTCAATTTAGTATTTGAGTATATGGTTTGCATTATTAAAATCGTTCATTTAATTAGGGTAATACCAAAATATTAAAATAAACCGAGTTAAAATATTTTTTTACAAAATAAAGGTTGTATATCTTCATGATGCCAATAAATTCTCCTATATAACGATAGTTATATATTATGATATATATCAAACAACATTGTGTCTGGGCTACGAAAATATATATTGAAAACTATCATCCCTGAAGACAAAATGTGTTGAAATCAATTAAAGATGATTGTTTTATTAACTTATCAAAAATAAAATATGACTTTTCTGAAAATAGATACATTGAATAATATGCTGACGTTTATATTATAAAAATTGATAGACACACTGATATATTGTTTAATGTAAATACCATTTCGTCTCTTTCATTTATTTTAAATCCAAACCTCTGCAAACAGACTTTCTTCTACCTATAAATAACCCTATATAGAGAAAAATCTCCATATCTAAATAACTTCCTATACATATTTTTCAAGTATAGCACTATTGATATTATATTCTGATATAGGTACCTATACAATGTGTACTAGTATATATATATATACCTACTAGATATACTATGTTATCTTTCTTGACCTTGTACTATTACCCTATCAGAAAATGAAGCGTTCGCCATTTGATTATCTGAATTAATGATTCGAATAAATGTTTAGATTTTTAAAATAACACATTTATAATACACATTCAACAAAATACAAATAAGTACTAAGCACGAATTGGAACCTAAATCATTCATTAAAGACATAAATAATCTTATCCTGATATTATTACTGATATGCAAATCAATAAATAAAGTTATTGGTTTTTACTTTTTAGAATAGTGTTATAAAAAGGTTATATTTAAATATTGCAGTACTTAATTAAATGAAAAATCTTTATCTTTGTCACATTCTTACTTATATTCGTCAGTTTATGTATATGCAGAATTTTATTTTTGTATTGATCTTCTAAAGTAAAAGTCCCACCTGACACGCATGGATGGTCCCGCAAAAATTCCTCTCGGTATGATCTTAAAATATTTCGCTGTTCTCTCTCCACCGGAGTCTCCATGTAATCGAACCCCAGAGCGCCAAGTAGAATGTACCCCGTGA
>JAUZNC010019459.1:0-25597 GCA_034780395.1 Vannuccia rotundouncinata
TGAATAAGTAAGTAAGTAAGTAAGTAAGTAAGTAAGTAAGTAAGTAAGTAAGTAAGTAAGTAAGTAAGTAAGTAAGTGAATAAGTAAGTAAGTAAGTAAGCAAGTGATTAAGTAAGTAAGTAAGCAAGTGATTAAGTAAGTAAGCAATTGATTAAGTAAGTAAGTAAGCAAGTGATTAAGTAAGTAAGTAAGCAAGTGATTAAGTAAGTAAGTAAGCAAGTGATTAAGTAAGTAAGCAAGTGATTAAGTAAGTAAGTAATTAAGTATAAGTAAGTATAAGTAAGTAAGTAAGTAGGTAAGTAATTATGAATTAAGTGATTAAGTGATTCAGTAGGAAAAGTAAAGTAATATTAATAATTAATTTCTTTATTTTAAGAATAACATTATTATTGTTATTTTTTAATTATTGTTATCTAATTAGAACTATAATACAATTTTCCTAATTCTGAATATCCCATCAAAGAAAATCGAAATATTGAAAAGAAATATACCATCAACATTAATATTTTTGAAATATTTGAAAAATTTAACTCAACTGATACAATTATTCAAGAACAAAGCCGAACAGCAATAAAATTGAACATTTTGGATATCATACGATGCTTTCATTTCATCTTACCTCTGAATAATATTCTTGAAATATTGTGAAATTGTAAATATTGTTATATTGACACCAGTAATTTTTTTACAATTCAGGCTACCGACGGAAGATATTTTTTCCAGATTGAAATTAGGATCTTTGTTACTCTTAAATATTAGTTGTGCATTTTCTTTCTATAGCTCTGTGAATACACAGAATTCATGCTTAGAGTAGTGTGCAGTACAAAAGAAAAAATTATCTGAGGTGAACAGACATCAGAAATCGCATACTAAGAACCTTTGTAATATATAATTGTGTTGGTCTCTTTAAACAATAGCTTAATTAGTTCACTTTAACTATTAGTGTATATGACTGACGTTCTAAAATTAGAATGATTGCATTCTCGGCGTCCACACTAAAAACCATGATTTATTCGGATAAATCGGATAATTATCTGTTATATCTGATCAAATATTCAATTATTTTATCCTATAAATTTAAAACATAATATATATCGGATCAATCCTTTATATATTTAAGGCCAAGGATCAACTTAACATCAGAAAACTGCTACTTCTATACATAATTACTTGTTTGGCTATACATATATGTACATAAAATCAGCTTACAACTTAATCCCTTGTTTTTAACAAGGTTATAAAAAGCATTGCTTTTGACAAGCACATATTGGTCCATTCATAAAATTACAGACACTTATTACAAAATAACAAACTAATAACATAAAACTGTGTAAATCACAATGATGATCTAGATCTAGCTAAAGACAACACTGTTAACATTTAAGACCGCGTTTGGTGTATATTTAATTACATATGTACATTTTACTTTAAAAATAAACACTTACAATGAAATGGAGTCAACATGCGCCAATGATGGAAGAAATGCAGAAGAAGCTCCTTTGTCAACACAAAAGACTGTTCTCAGTGTTACTTAAAATAAAGTACAGCTAATTGATATGATTTGCGAACAGCTGAAGCAAATATCAAATACTAATTATTCTCTTATAGTTATCAGCAAAGCAGAGTACCCCACAGAAATCAGTAAAGGAGCGTTAAATACAGGCTCGATTTACGAACGACTCATGAAGAAGCCGACGTTATTTCTTTATTTGCCAAATGTTGGAAGCAGCTAAGGAAGGTGACACGCCGGTTAATGTATTATATGATGACACTGATGTGTTTGTGTTTTTATTACATTACTATGTTGCATTTCGTTTCACTTGCAATCTACAAAATCTACATATATTGATATTGGACAAACAGCGAAACATTCTGGCAGCGCATGCCCTTACTGGATGCGACACAGTAGTACAGTTGCTTTGTAAGTTATCCAGTTTTCTGGTACAACATTGAATCATTTGGGTACTATCGATTCAGATGAACATTCGAAAATTGAAGAAGCCACATTATTTTTATCTAGATATTATGGTTGTAAAGAACGAACTT
This sequence comes from Vannuccia rotundouncinata, assembly GCA_034780395.1. Classification (NCBI taxonomy): domain Eukaryota; kingdom Metazoa; phylum Platyhelminthes; order Proseriata; family Coelogynoporidae; genus Vannuccia; species Vannuccia rotundouncinata. The sequence goes on from JAUZNC010019459.1 coordinate 2,047, forward strand.
CAATGTCAGATGTTACAATTGAAAGCTGGTCCAAAAAGATGGCAAAACCAAATATATTATCGGACCGGACCACCTCTAAAATCTTTACCACCTACTTCAGAATCTTTAAAAGAAAATATACTATACGAGCTCACATACAGATCTACCACGGATTGATCCTACAATGTTCGAATGGTCAAAGATACATCTTCCAATTCCTTAGCCCGATAACTGTTCTTCCATATGTTGCTCTTGCATCCCCGGAAATATTGAAACTCATTAAAAGCACGTGCTGCTCGTTTACGAGATGCTCCACGTCACGATGCATGTGCACTGTTTTGTTCGGTTCGTGGTGAAAGCAGTTGCTGTATATTTAAAGGAACGCTGATGTTGATGTCAGTATGAGCTGAGACGATGAGGATGGTTATAATACCAATTTTTAATTTCTATTTTCAGATCTTTTCTTTCGGGTTGATCTGATTATTTATCGAACTTGAATAAATTGTACGAACATGATGAAAAATTCATTCATATTTATGTATGAATACGCTAACACTTTCTACTCCATTTAAAACATAAAGTGGACACACCACAATACGTTAACTGTTGCTATATTATTTAACATACTAACCACTGTTACCCATGCAAATGGACATAACACAGTACCTAATCTTTGTATTTTTTTATATTATCGTGTTTTAAAATTTCATTCTTGTCTATATTTTTCATTTTGTTTTTAGTTCACGTGACTCGATATTATCAATAAAATTGATATTTTATTTTTATATGACAGTTGTTTTTGGATTATACAATTATTTGATTTTCATTTAATTAATTCCATTGTATTTATTGACCCTCTTAAATGGATACATAGACACCAAAATTGATGAGATTGGATGAATAGAATTCGAGATACATATTGATTGAATTTGATTTTTACTTAAATGCAGAATAAAAGTACATTTTATGAAAATTTTCAAGGGTGACAATGTGCCATCAACCAGATTCAGAATCAGCGTGTTTTTCTGATATAGAAAGTGAAAAAAAGTTCGGGAGGACGCCAAAACTCATTTTACAGTCTGACCGCATTTTTTGCATTGCATTCAGAATTCAATGCCACACACCAAAAACTATTTTACACGCCTAACTTTTTTAATAAGGACTTTTAAGCCAATTCCTTTGGCAAATCTCTTAGTTTCACGTTTAGACTCAATAATCGGTAGCCAACTCAAAATTTTGAAACTATGGGAACACCTCATTTTTTAAAGTTTCTAATTATATGTCTCCAACCGTTTTTTAATCGATATTGCATTTTGATTAAAAAATTTTACAAGGTCTTACATGAATAAAGTTCTACCAATTCAATCACTCTGAAATTTGGAATAGTTTTATGTGAGGGTACTATAGGGATGTTATATGTGAATTTCAGCTTTTTACGTCATTGCCTTCATAACCATCTTTCCTTTTCTAAAATTTTTTGAAGTTAGCAAGCAGCCAACGAACGTAATTAGAATTATTTTTGAATGAAATGTAAAAAAAAATTATTTTGAAAATAATAAATATTCAGTGTGCTGAGTGTGTCTGGGAAATCACGTTTTATGCAAAAATAAGGAATATATTTGTTGGGAACGACAACCTTACCGGTTCAGCGACACGGGGGTTGTGTCAAATAAGCAAAACCGGAACAAGTACATAATAATAATAACAATAATATAAACAAACTCATATATAATATTAGTAATATTATATATGTAACAATAAAAATAGGAAAGATAATATAATAATGTACAAGTAAATTAAAATAAAATATATAATGACAAATGTCAACAAATAATATAAAATGTACCAAATACAAATACCCTGATCGCTACATCAGCTATTTATTTAATTTAAAGGAAAAATATTATATAGAAAAAATTTTACAACGTACTAATAATTTTGGAGTGCGCAACCACTATGTGACCCTCTGTGCTGGAATAATATAAAATATGGTATCAAAATTGCAGAACTTCATTGTATGAAAATTCAAAATAATTATATCCATATCCAATGTACTTCTAAGATTTATATGGGCTATCTCATATTACATTTGCTGCGTAATATTATCTGAGTTATCACATATATATCCCATGTGGGATTTACATAGGCTTATTGTGGGGCCCTTAAAAATGAATTATAAAGTGGGACACCAAATGTGTTCCGGTATATTCTATTTTTGCTTTTCCACTGGGTACTAGACTAACGTAGGAATCAGGAGTCTCAACCTCTACAGGACTAGAAGATTCGACGGATATTTCTTTTAAAACACTTTCTGTGTCAAATTGAAGTTTTATGTACAGGACTCTGATCTTTCGCAGTCCATCTGAAAAAAATTGAAATGAGCTCCAAATATTTAAAAAATTATATTTACTAAGAAAAACAAATCAAAATAAAAAATAAATTAAATATAAATTTAAATTAAGAAAAAGTATTATTAGATACAATAATATACTTTATTGCTTTATTTATATTTAACAAAATTATATAGCTATCTGTATATTATCAGTAAAATAATCATAGTATTCATAAAATACCCTATAATACATCTATTACAATTTACAGAAATCCTATAGGACATCTTTCGAAATCTTTTGTAGGACTTTAGTAAGATCCGTTATAGGACATATTGGACATATATATATAAACCTCTTTCCTTCATACCAGATGGTTTAATCCATCCATCCTGTACTCTTTGTACGAGTCTGTTCGGTTATCCTGTACGTTTCTCCTTGGTCTGAAACCTGATTGATTTTTGGGAATGATCTTATTCAGTTCCACCCAGTGGTGAGGTTGAAAGAATAGTTATTGCACTGAATGTGGTTGTTAAATGTTTGTTACATTTATAGTATTATGCTTTACAATATTATATTTATAATAGAATAATTAAAAATTTAGGATTTTATTGTATGTTAAAATTTACTATTAAAATTTTATTGTTTAGTTGTTAATTGGACTCACTGACAGTGACACTTATAAAAAATAATTATTACATTATGTGTTTACTATAATTGTTATTGTTTTACTAAATTAATTACTAAAACATGTACCCAAAGGTCATTGCGCTCTTATTAAAGTTGTAAAATTACTAACCCTTCAGTTTCTTTTTCAGTTGTTACAATAACTAGCAGAAGCAATGTCGAAACAAGAAGCGTTTGACAAAAAGCTAGGTGAAGTTCTAAAGAAGTATGAAAAAGTAGTCAAGGAATCCGATCAAGAGTTTTTGCAGAATTACATTAGTCATTGCTTGACGACTGAAACAGTAGTATCCCCAAAGAAATATACTGTTTCACCAAAAAGCAAATTTGATTATGTCAGTGACAAAATATTTAAAACTTTGATTATTATTTTTTTGATTATTGGAACAAGTATTGTGGTAAAAGACGCTGCATACAAACGCTTGGATAAATTGTTCACTCAACCTGGAGGTGATCACATAATCAACTCCTATCTTTTTGCTGCCAGAAGATTTGCAGTATTTTTTGGAATTCCAAATTGGTCATTTATAAAAGGTATGTAGATTTTATTTATTTGATGGAATTAAGTATACTAAAGATAATGACTTTTCATCCTTTTTCTATATATAAGAAAAAACAAAATGAGTTTTAAATATAATAAAAAATAGTTACTCATATAAGAAATATTGAGAACATTACATACTTAAAGACATAACAATCATTTTGATAATTAAAAACATTACTTCTACCATAGAGTAGTACTAATATTATTCTTACTCTATGACTAATACAGTATATATAATATGTTATATATTCAGATTAATAAAATAATATTTAAAATAATATTAAGTTATATATTATAAGCAACTTTAAAAATTTATGGTGGCAATATTAATCTTTTGCATCTTACGGCTATGTGAGCAGCATAGTCTATTCTGAGCTAGCATGAAAAATTTTTTGATTTTTTGAATTGAATGTAAGAGAAAGCATCTCAGAACTATTAAAAAAATTGTTGGACAGAGTTAGCAGTAGGAGGTCTTTATACAAATACTTTTGGATATAGTCATATATCCAAAATATTAATAAAAATTGAATTTTTAAATATTTAAATTTTTCATATAACATCATCTCTATCACAATAAAATATATCAAAATCCTGATAATATAAGCAATAGAATTATATTATGTACCTATACTACTTAAATATAAATTACATAAATAAACGTCCTTTTAATTATCTATTCAAAGTTAACCTTTTACCATTTAAATTGCTAAAGTTATATACACTAAAATATAAGACTCACATAGTATGTAAATAATGATTTCTTAAACCAATTTAGATATTAAAAGTATTTATCAAGATTGCAGATTATGAATCCAAACAAAATTAATTTTTAACTAGAAAATTATTGTTTTCTCTTATAATCACCATTCTTTCCACCCTTGGAGAACATGTTTTTTAAATATAGGCACTATATTGTTATGCTATTAAGGGTAGTAAATTTATATATGCTATATTTTAAGGGCTGCCAAAAATAAAAGGGATGCCAAAACAAAATTGGGTGCTTAGACCTACCCTCTTTTGCCAATGGACCATTTGCCATTTCTGTAATTAATAGAAAATTTGAGACACTGCAGTCATTTATCTTATATAGATAACAGTTAAAATTATTACCACTGCAAAATTTTAGTAAACTCAAATTTTGTTTCAAATAATGTTAAAACATGTGTAGCAATAGAGAATCTTTTATACTATTAAAAAGGGCTAGGGAAAATACATTCAGTTATACATGCTTATTAGATACTATTATAATCTATACATCTTCATTTATTATAATAGTAAATTTTCAAAGAAAACCTTCGACCTTGATATTACTTATCCATACAGTGGATTTTATTTATATATTCTAATGGTTTTGTTTTTAAGAGTGAATTGTAATTTCACTTTTTAATTAGTCATATGTATGTAATTGTTCTTTAAATAGGTAATGAACAAAATGTTAATGCATTAATTTTTAATTGAAAAATAAATTTTACTAATTCATTTAGAATTAAGTAGAATCTGTATGACATATAAATGTTAAAAATGTAAATACAAACTAAATTATATAATATGAACTAATATCGAAATTTGAAGGCAAATTTCATATTTTTTAATTATTAATACCTTTTAAAGAAAATGAAAACATATTAGCACATACATAAAACATAAGCATATTGGAGAAAAGTTATAAACAAATTGACATATTAAATTTGTGACCACCATTGTCCCACATTTACTATAAATCCATATCAGATTCCTGACAATGTCTTGCAAGATGAACATCTATGTTTTAAAAATTTTTGTGTGTTCAAAACATTTTGCAATGACTTTAATTTTTTTAACTGAAATGGCAGACATGCCTGTAGGTTTGGTGTTTAAAATATTTGATTTATATATATATATATATTATATAAATAGTCATAATTATTTATAGTGGCAATACAGCAGCTATTTCATTAATACATTTTTAACAAATAATATTACAATTTTTGATATAATGTACACCACAAATGTTTTAAAATAAAGAATATATTTATTTTAAATATAAATGTCTGTACAGCTGTGGAAATAAAAATATATTATGTATCTTAAATGTGTAAACTTATCATAATGGCTACTATTTCTCTACATATGTCATACTTTAAAAGGAATATGTTTATCTTATATTTCAGAGAGGCACATAATAATAATCTACAATGTGCTTTAAATTATTTTGTTTTAAAATTTATTTTATTTATATATTTACTTAATTAAATTTATATAGTTATTTTTGATACTATTTAAAATTTCAATTTAACAATTAAATTGGAAAAATGTTATGCTTTTTATTCATTTCGCAACAACAGTTTCAATAAAATGTCAATTTATTATTTTTCTGTGGCTAAAATTAAAAAAAAATGTGCATATTTCATCTTAATGAAATTATTTTCCCTTTGATAATCTAATACAATATTAAATAAAGAAATTATTATGAACAATTAAATATATCATTTTTTGTGTGCCAGTAAAGACATAATTTGAATGTCTGCTTTAAATCTAATAGACCATTAATTGTTTTAAATCAATATCTAAAATTATTTTAGAAAAATCTTCAAATAGTTAATATATAAGTGTGGCTATCTATTTATACAATATCTTGATGAAACAAAAATATTAACTTTTAAATTGTTTAAAATTTACCTGAAAAATAAAATGTTTATATCATTTAGATGGTATTATAATATTGGTAATATTGGTAATATAATATATAATATATAATATAATATTGGTAATATAATAATAACTTAACATGTTTTAGGAATATTTAAAAACTATTTTATTCCATTTTAATATACTAGATAAAATACAAGCCACATTAACAGGTTAACAGCCATTTTTGTTATATTTATTGATAAATAAATTTTCCATTTTTACAAAAATACATTAATCTATTTATTTGTAAGGTATAATTCAACATTTTATCATGAATGTATGGTGTTATAACTCTTTTATTCCCCCCTTAGGTTACTATGACGGTAACTGTCTAGTTAGTAACCCTTTTTTTGAACGGGAATTGAATTGTCAGTGCTCCTTTGTCCTTAAACAATATCATCTGACTGACTTGGAGAAGGCTCAACGTAACTTCATGGCCCGTACAGGAGACAATGGAACAAATAACCCTTTTGTTGTTCTTGTGAGTTGATTTTTATATTCGATTTTTTCGTCGCAACCTACTATTTTCTAAGATTGACAACTTGTGTAAACAATTCTCATAAATATGTATATATAGACTGTGCGATTTTGTGGTGATCTATTTATAGAACAGTCAAATTGATAATTGTATTGATTTTTAGAACGGTTTGGACTACCCAGTGTCCTTTCAAGATGTTAAGACCGTTGTCAAACAGCAACTCAGCGACCTCAAACAGGGCCACAACTTCGTCGAGAAACTCCATGGCTCTTCAATTGGAAATAACTTTGAGAACATCTTTGCCGGCGATGAACCACCGGAAAATTCCCTCGTAGCTTGGTATGTTTTTTCTCTTGTCCTGTTGCTTTTGTAAGGTTTTAAAGCCAACGAGATTGTAGGCAATTAAACCCTAAATTCTGTCGATAAATTCGATGTGTTCCACTGATTAACATGCATCTACAAAAGTTGTGAAAATATAAATCTGGATTAAAATAGTATTTGAATTAATAAATTATTTGGCAAGAGATTATTATTTTTTTTAATCATACGGAAATCGTGCGTCGAATTATTTTGTTGACGTGGTGGTGTTCATTTTAATTTTATTTCCACCTGTTTTCCTGTTTCCAGCTTTGTAGAATTAATATAATCTAGTCTACTGATTTATAGTTGCTGGCATCTTCAATTTTTACCAAGCATAAAAATACAATTTCACTTTGACAACATGGAAATTCAACTTTAATTTAGTTAATTAATCTCACTTTGTCATACGTTGTTTGTTGTTTGTCATACTCGATGAAATACAGGATTACTGACATCTTGGTTATGTGTGCGGAGTTGTGTACGTGCCTTAGTTGCAACTATTCTGCCACGTTGTGTGCGACATTATTTTGGCTCCAAAATTCACTCATTACTCTTTTTCTAATGCTTTTAAATCTTTCCTGTATTGCGCATGCATGCGGGTTGAGTCCAATTCTCTGTGTGCTCAAGATGTGTCATCTACCTTTGCCATTGAATAGATACCCGGTCCCCCTTTATCACGAGCTATATAAGTTACTAAGACATCGCTACAAAAGATGCAGGTTGATTCTAAGCTGTTACACCTATAGCTAACACTTGCAACATGAATGCATTAGCTATTTTTAGATGACAGAGGCAGTGTGGTTAACGTTTTAGCCATGTGTTCAAGTGATTCGGGGCTTTGTTAAAGCAATAAAATTTACGTTATAATAATCTATATTTATTAAACACTTTCTGAAATTATTTGATGTCCCAATTTTAGTACAGCCCGATTACACGTCCGTGCAGTTTATTTGCAGTTTATTCATAATTATTTATATCGTAATGTATTGCTGTAAAAGTAAAAAGCTATCTGAATTGGTAGGCCAGCTTGTACTTGAAAATTAACTACAAATGGTATGATTTTTAAATGTTGGGTTGAAACAATAAAATAAAAACTAGTAATAACAATTTATAATTACAGCCTTATTGAGTGAATTGTTCAATACACAATTTTTTTATAATCTGACTTCCACATATTTCTGCTCTATTTATAAAACGTTGCATATTGTTTTGATTGTGAATTTCACCCGGGATCTGCTCCTTCATCTTCTTCTCAGGTCGACGATGAACGTCAATGCCGCTCGACACCTGCGTCCTCTTTTTCCGCGACCTAAATTTGTCCACAGTTCTCTCGAGATTAGTTTGAATAGAAAAGTCATCTTCTTCGGAAAGTCTGTCAAAGGTCTACTTGTAAGTGTGCTGAAATTGTTCATTGTTGTTGGTTTAATTAATATAATTAATCAATAAATTCATAAAAATATGCTTATTTCACAGCTACAACATTTTTATCGTATTGATTATTTAAATACTAATAAGAGATTTTCCCAAGTCTGCAAACACTATTAAAAGCGGAAGTACTAAATTAATTAATTTGATATCAACTATATACTTCCGATTCATTAAAGTCACGAATATTTTTGTTACATTGATGATTATAGTATATTAGAGTATAATCATTATACTCTAATGGCAGTTGCATTTTATTTTTAATATCGATTATCTATCTACATTAACAGCCTGTCGCCGTCAATGTCCACGAAGGAAGCCCGAGCTTCTATATTCAAGCTTGGGGGGATGGTAATTATATCCTAAAGTCCCCCAAAGCTTGTCGTTGCAAAAAAGGTGCCAGGGTAATTATCAAATTGAAGGCTGGACAAATACGTAAGTTTTGGAGTATCTTTTATTGTTATAGTTTTTCATTTACTACTCACATTTATATCAGTAGTATACTGCATTATTTGCTTTAATTAAACTGCATTGGAGTTATTTTTTATTTATTTTCAGTTTACTTCAATAACAACGTCCATGAATTGTATGCTGCTGTCGAATCAAAGGAAAAATCGTACTCCATGGGATATTTAGGTGTTTTAAATCGTCTTTAAAACTAACTATTTGTTGTTATTATTTATTTAACTTTCTGTATTAGCCTGCGACAAGGTATACTACTTGCTGCTCACATATCTCTTTAATAACAATTTTGTTTCATTTTTATTTCATTGTTAAGGTGTGTTTGAAATGAATATTTATTATTATGGATACTATAATTTTTTATTCGACTTTTTCTACTATATGAATAAACGAATAAAGTTACTTCTACGTATTATAATAATTGTAAACAAGCAAACGCTAAAAAATGCTTGGGTGCTTACGTTTTTAGTTATATTTCTAGCCGTGAGGATTTTAAATTATCAGCGCTTTGTATGAAAGAAGTTTTTAACTTCTCGCGTTTGGATATATAAATTAATAATTTCATATTTTCGAAATGTTTGCCTAAATTATGAATGGTTCAAAAATTATCATATCTTGTAACGATTTAACTGCAAAGTTATTTACCAATAAAAGTAAGTTAATATAAGTAACTTTCATAATTTCCTACACATGCTATATCATGCTACAATTTAATATAACAAACTTATTGGTTATAAATAGGTGAAGATTATAAAAATAATCGCTAAAGCTATTTCGTATTTGCATGTGTAGATAATAAAATATGAAATAAATGCGCCCTTAATTATATACTGATTTGAAATCTATTGATATTTATGATTACGATATGGAGAATGGAAATATGTAAAAATAAATGCTATGACATGCATCATAAAAATCTATGGTTTTCATCAAAATTGCTAGCAAAAATTTAATATAATCGATAATTTTTTTGGGCATAAAGTTAGGTATTGAAGAGATTTACCATGTATGAAAAGGTCATTGGTTGCTTAATTACCAAATGGCGCCATTTTTAAATATATAAAAACTACAAGAAGGAGACCTCCAATCAAACATCTGCTGGCACCTACCAGCAAGAGAATTTCATAGCGCACATTGTCCTAAATATGGGACGGATCGATAAAGCATACAGAGCTGTTTAAAATATTCCCATTTTTTTGCAAAAATTACATGTCCAAAAAAAGTTTCCGTGTCATATTGTGTCCTTTCAGTATTTATGGAAAACTCCAATCGACACCAGAGTTGGCATAGCAACACTAGACATCACTCAGTATATTATGTTAAAATTTCAAGGTCATTATAATCACGTGACAAAAATTGACAAAATTGCTTAAGCGCATCAATGTTTATGTTGAATTTCTAGAAGAGATATTTTAATATTTTGCAATACAGTTTGAGCCTTTACTGAAAGAAAACATTATATTAGTTCACGACAACGCATGACCTCACGTATTTCGAACCAATGCTTTTCTGTAAATATGTTTTTACTATCAATTAAAAAACGAAATGACCTAATTATTACGGAAATGATCCCATCAATATGTGAACAAATAAGAAAATAAAGTAAAGCTTTACAAAATTTTAGTAAAGAAAAAATGTGGAGAATTATGTAAGATAGTTCCATAATTCATTTCAAAATTGTTATCTAATTAGCATCTGTTTGTAAAATTGTAATGAATTTTGATTACGAAGTATACTACTTGTATTAAATTACAGTGATATAGTAGAAAACATATCTCTTTTATAATTTTAGTAATAGAAATCTTGAGCAACAAAATTACCAATCTGTTCAACTTTAATAACATTTAATACTCTATAAATATTTGAGGTGATTGTATTCAACCATTAATCATTTCAATCTACATTTTAAAATTTAAAAATCTATTAACATTATAGCATTAAATAAAATATATATATATATTAATATTAAAGCAACACGTATTACAAGCGGGATAGTTACAATTTACAAAATGAATCGATTGTTCAGAAGATCACAAACTGATATACAGAGTAAGTATGGATAGGTGTATATATGCTAGTAGACAAATATATAATAAAGATGAAAAGAAACATGCATGCAATTTTCAAGTCGTATACAAATTAAACAGTGTACATCATTTTAAATGACTATAAAACAAGTTTTTCCATCTCAGAAAAGTGTCAACATCAAACTGAATAAATTCTATAGTAAGGCGATGTGCTGGACTCAATTTCAACACCATGAAAGTATTAAAAAATTGTTAAACATGCGAACATTACTTCAAATGTAAGAGTAGTATAGCTTTGACATATTGGAAAATCATAAACGTGTAAAAAATAGTCAACTAAATATTTTGCAGATATTGTAAATATTAACAGAATGGCATATAAAACTAAATACAACTAATGAAATGAGAGAAAAGGTCCACATGATCTCAATTTTTCTCGTCAATGTACGACCAACTGCTTGTGTCTATGAAGGGCTCTTGTGCAGAATCCATTTGCTGAAGTTTGTTCAACTTGACGCCATTGTCTAGTCCGTTCACTAATTCCAATCTTTGGTGCCTCCTTCGGGCCATTTTACGACGATAATAGATCACTACAACCACCACAATGAAAAACAGAATAAGAAGAGAGACGGAGATAGTGATTACGACGATCTGCGTTTGACTGTTATTCGGTTGAAGTTTTTCTACTTTGGCCGGGGACTTACTGGTTTGGTCAGGCTTAAGGGTGTTCTTTCCAATTCGGAGAGTTTCGAGTTTTCCATCTTCTGGATTTTTTGCAAACGGCACAATTGTGGTTGTCGGACCTGTTTCTCTTATCGTCGGTGACACATTGGATGTTTTATTGGTGACGATGGGTGTAGATACAGTGGTAATTTGGACCTTAATCAACATTTCAGATGCAGTAGTTGTAGGATCCACTTTGATCGTTGTTGATCCAGTTGTTGTAGGATCAACTTTGATCGTTGTTGATTCAGTTGTTGTAGGATCCACTTTGATCGTAGTTGATTCAGTTGTTGTAGGATCTACTTTGATCGTTGTTGATTCAGTTGTAGTAGGATCTACTTTGATCGTTGTTGATTCAGTTGTTGTAGGATCTACTTTGATCGTAGTTGATTCAGTTGTTGTAGGATCTACTTTGATCGTAGTTGATTCAGTTGTTGTAGGATCCATTTTTATCGTCGTTGATTCAGTTGTTGTAGGATCCACTTTGATCGTTGTTGATTCAGTTGTTGTAGGATCTACTTTGATCGTAGTTGATTCAGTTGTTGTAGGATCCACTTTGATCGTTATTGATTCAGTTGTTGTAGGATCCACTTTGATCGTTGTTGATTCAGTTGTTGTAGGATCTACTTTGATCGTTGTTGATTCAGTTGTTGTAGGATCTATTTTGATCGTTGTTGATTCAGTTGTTGTAGGATCTACTTTGATCGTTGTTGATTCAGTTGTTGTAGGATCCACTTTGATCGTTGTTGATTCAGTTGTTGTAGGATGCACTTTGATCGTTGTTGATTCAGTTGTTGTAGGATCCACTTTGATCGTTGTTGATTCAGTTGTTGTAGGATCCACTTTGATCGTAGTTGATGCAGTTGTTGTAGGATCCACTTTGATCGTTGTTGATTCAGTTGTTGTAGGATCCACTTTGATCATAGGTTTTGCTGGTTTTGTATCGACCTTGATCGCAGGTTGTTGAGTCGTCAAAACAGAATTTATTGATTTAGAAGATATCATTTTATCATCCACAATACTATCCTCTAGTGATATATTTTCTTTTTCAGATTTATCTGGTTTAATGTCACCAAATAATCCACTGTTTGTATTTGACGAATCAATTAACGGTTTAGTAGAATTCGTGTTATCATTTGTTTGGACAACATAAATTACTAAGGAAAAACAGTACACAAATCCGATTACGAATGAAGCACGCATTTTTTCTAATTAGTAAACAACTAATTTAAATTAAAAAACTGAAGGATCGGAACACCAATAAATTTTGATAATATTTATCTTTACGACTTGCGTGGAATATATATTAATTTTGTTTGGAAAAATTACAGGTGGGCAATAGCTCAGTTTTGATTGGTTATTAGCATTATATTGATTACAAATTTTTACCAAATGGCTAGACGATTAGAATCATAGCTCATATATTATGTGGGGCTAGCTAGTGTCCCTAAGAAGAAGGTGTGCCTTTATATGAGAACAAATTAAATATATCTGTCCTACATCCTAAGGACAAAGAAGTTTATGAATGAATCTATATAATTATAACATGTACTTGTATAGATAAAACCATAAATGATAAAACGTGGCGTTGCGGACATGAAATAAATTTTAATTTAAGTCTTGTAGGTATATATATATATATATATGATATGTACTTATATCATTTGTTTGGTCTGGCTATTGCTTTATAGTGTATCCGTTTTTATCTAAAAATGTACTATAGACATAAAGTTAAATAGCACAGAAATAAAATGTTACCAGGTAAAAATATACAGGCGCGCAATATATTCTGGACAATATAATTGGCATCTATCATTATTAATTAGCCCTAAACGCATAATTCATTCATACAACGGATTAGTATTACTTTTTGCACCTGTCAGCTCTCTCTAGAAATCTACCTTTAAATAATTTAAATATGAGTAACTAATAACAAGATACGACGAATTGTCAATTACCAAACTATACTATTTCTTTCTTGGATCATTTTGACGAGCACTTGTCGGTTATAATGAAATGCTCTGCTTTCTTTTCATGATCGATACGTGTGATGGTAGCGAGGCGTTTATAAAAGTCTAAAAGAAAGTACAAACTATAATTTATGAACTCGTTCGAAATCGTCTCAGTGTGCCATTTATTTTACGCATGCATCCGTGGAAATCGACTTTTCTTCACCTTATCTTCTATATAGGCAATATATTGAATTGATATAGATAAACTTTTCCTAATTCATTTCCAAGTCATTTATATAAACTATAAGTATTGTAATTGTATTCGTTATTATCGCATATTTGTAATGTAAGCAGGCTAAAATAATACGGTTGGTCACTCTATTTAATTTCAATTATTACCGATGCATTATCTATTAATATAACCATACTGGAAATCGTATCCATATAAATATAAATAAGTAATTTTTTTTAAATTGTTGTATGTTTGAAATCTAATACAATTTAATGATCTATGTATGTCAACTATATTTTTTTTCATTATGTCAAATTTACCTATTATGAGTATAAAGACCTTGTTTATATTATAAGGCAAGCGATTTGCTATTCTATATTCATGGACAGTGCTGTCAATTAAAAAAGAAAGGGTGTCTTGATTATATCACACTAAAGATATATTTCGCATATTTGGATTAAAATTTATGTTTTTCTATTTATGTAAAATGGAGGGAAATTAGTTAATACAAAATTAGTACCTTTATTTTTAATGTGCCAGCTGGAGTAAACCAAATTTATGTAAAACGTTAAATATATAATATTTAAAAAAAATGTAATTTAAACATCCTTTGTATACTAAATCATATAATTAATCATATTTTTTTCAAACGAATCGTGGACCTCAACGAACTACCAAACTTCCTGCCCCCCCCCCCAACGCCGCCCTAAATTATGCACTCACATAAAAAACAACGCACCTTCGATTTCAAGGTCTATACACAGCACATTTCCGAAAAATTTTGTAGTTTCAGTTTTGTAATTGACTCTGATCAAACCTTCGGGTTTTCATCTTTTTTATTTCCAAACAAAATATGATCTAATCTATATCTATATCTATAATATCTATATAATACAATTTTATCACATGTTGAATAGATTTTTAATATTTTTTTTTCAATTCAATGTATATCATTGAAAGGTAGTAATAATTATAATATATATTGGTTATCTGTCACTATTTTCAACACTACAAATGTCTCTACTTATTAAATAGTCTTCTGTTTTATACGTACGAAAATATACTTAATTTGAAAATTTGAATAAAATTTATATAATTTAATAGTTTTATTTCATATTTAACTGTATATAGTCAAATTAGTTTAAAATGTGGTATTTTATTGCATAGTTGACTATACATTCTGTTTAATTATGCTTTTATATATTATTTATTTATTTTATAAGAATTTAGATTTCTATAATTATTTTTTAATTTGATAGAATTATGAAAATATGAACCAAAAGCAATTAAATCAAAAATTAGGTGGGTGCTGTTATTATTGATCGTGCGAAATAAAGATAATTATATAAATTTAGATTAATTATCTGCTTAATTATCGATGAATATTAGGTGTAACACTCTCAATAACCTAACTATATATTCTATTCTTTTTACCATGTAATTGATTGTACGTTTTTTTTACAATTTTAAAACAAATTATAATTTAATCGTGTTTTTCAAATTGTATCATGCATATCAATGAATGCTTTGTATAAACAAATCTTAACCCTATGTTTATCGCTTGGACAAAATTAAAATACTTTGTATGGATACATATAGGAGAAAAGGAAAGCAAAATATCTTAAATAGAACATAACTATAATGTATCTATATATATCTATATATGTGAAGGAATGGGTAACAATTTTATTTTTAAATAAAGTTCCCATTTTGATAATGTGAATAAGTAACGTAAAATAATAAAACATATAATATACCTGTGTCTGGTTGTTTTAGAATAATCAGCATCTTAAATGTTATTAAAACATGCACAGCACAGTCTGAGTGACTATATGTAGCATAAATTCATACCGTCTAAAAGCAGATTTATATTCTTGAATTATGAAAAATATAATTTAATTAAAAAATATTATAATTCTTACAAGTATAGTAATCAAATAATACTTGCAATTTAATTTATATTAAACGTAATAAATAAATTTATTTTAAAAGTAAAAGAAAATTCTATTCATATAATTCAAATAATATTTGAATAATACCTCTACATTATATTTGTTATTATTATTTTTTACAGCGCGAGTTAATTGTTTCATGATATTTTATTGTTTGGAAAATACCAGTACCTAAATTATCTTTCAATATTAATTGAATTTATTACATTAGATGTATAGCACCTATTAATTAAAAAAGAACTGCTCCATAAAACAATATTGCATTATTCAATTAGTTTTGAGAATTTACAACCTTGACTAAATTTAACATTAAATATTAAAAACGTGCTTTTATGGAAACCTTCATTTTTTAGTAATCAATATAGGTACGCCCACAAACTTGTCACGTCATTTATGGGTCTGTAGAGAATTCGGAAGGACAAGGTGTGGGGTTATATTATATTCTCACATTTAGGGTTGATGATATCTTATGAGTGAACCCAGGCATTTACACCCTAATCTATAAAAAGGCAAAGACTATAGCTAGCTGTCCTTGAATAAGGTTATGTATCTATAGATATGATTTTTCCGTCTACTGTTTTACACAGTGAGTATTCTGTCTACTTCAGAACACAGGCCTAGACAAAAGATGAGTTGCATTCACTGTGCCTGCCACCCTCATATCAACATATCTTAATGTTCAGTGGCGCTCAAAGCTTCAGTTATGTATACTCAAAATAATATAGTTCAGCATATACTTACTCATTATATTCATAGAGTGCATATTCTATGTTTACGCTTCTATACAGCAGGGTGTCTTTCCAGCAGGGTTTCCTTTTCTTTTTGCACTCCCCCCTCCCTAACCTTCTCAAGCTCAAAAACAAGGCTAACAACAGCTGTAGCTGTGGGCAACTCAATTCCTTGTGGAAAGACCCATCGTATTATTCCCTAAATTGTATTGGGTCCAAATTCATTATTAGATGGACAGAAGCAGATGTTCCATTGAACAGGCTTCAACCTTTGTTAGGGGTTTTATTTACGGAATCTTAACCAAATTATACAGTCGTACAGTCCAATGGACATAAGCAACCACAGGAAAAATTAGTCATAAGCTATAAGCAGGTTTGAGCGAGACCAACTTACTTTTCAATTTCTATTCTGAATAGAGTTTAGAAATTGTATTATTCTTTTCCACATGACCTTGTCTATCATTAATACATTAATTATATTGTTCACTTCTAGGATGCATACAGTAAATTACTCGCTGCAGCTAAATAATGCAATGTCAAGGATTGAACGTGTCTAAAAACGACAGCTGAGATGATGGTTGTGAGTAAAACACTATAAGAATAAATGTAAATACAACATGATTAATTAATTAATAATTTTATTATAGCTGTATCAAATGGTGTTTGTTGAGAATGTTCACGTAAATTGTTCACGTAAAAATGCAAAATAAACTTTCGCAGTCATTTATATAGAAGATTAATATTCCTGTCAATTCATAGGAATAAAATTTAAAAACTATCGATCGTTGAAGTTTCCTTCAAATTTTTAAACCAGAAATATAGTTTGAGGAATCGAAAGTTTACCAATTGAAATAATATTTTAAGTTATTTGTAGTTATATATATATCCCGCGCGATACCATCAATTATAAGTTAACATTTATTATCAAACACTCCATTTAAAGTGAGTCATTTGTGAAAACAAATAATGTTTAAAAAAACGTCCATCTGTAATCGAATATGTTACTTTTGCAAGGCATCAACGCAAATAAAACAGGAAATATGGTCACAAGCAAATTTTTATAATTTTCTATATCACTGGATTCACATTATCCTTACACAAATATCCCAAAAATGTTTAAAAGAATTATACTTTTCAATAGATATAAATAAAACAGTTGTATACTCTCATCGTCTCGTCATCAACCGCAACACCCAGTATACTCTCAAATTCTCGTCATAAACCGCAACACCCATTATACTCTCAAATACTCGTCATCAACCACAACACCCATTATACTCTCAAATACTCGTCATCAACCGCAACACCCAGTATACTCTCAAATACTCGTCATCAACAGCAACAACCAGTATACTCTCAAATACTCGTCATCAACAGCAACAACCAGTATATACTCTGAAATACTCGTCATCAACTAAAACAACCAGTATACTCTCAAATACTCGTCATCAACAGCAACAACCAGTATAGTCTCAAATACTCGTCAATAACAGGAACAACCAGTATACTCTCAAATACTCGTCATCAACAGCAACAACCAGTATAGTCTCAAATACTGGTCAATAACAGGAACAACCAATATACTCTCAAATACTCGTCTTCAACAGCAACAACCAGTATACTCTCAAATGCTCGTCATCAACAGCAAAACCCAGTATACTCGCAAATACTAGTCATAAACCGCAACAACCAGTATACTCTCTAATTCTCGTCATCAACAGCAACACCCAGTATACTCGCAAATACTAGTCATAAACCGCAACAACCAGTATACTCTCAAATACTCGTCATCAACTGCAACTCCAAGAATACTCTCATCGTCTCGTCATCAACCACAACACCAAATATACTCGCAAATACTCGTCCTCAACATCAGCACCAAGTACTCTCAAATACTCGTCATCAACTGCAAAACCAAAAACACTCTGGTTGTCTCGTCATCAACTGCAACAACCAGTATACTCTCAAATACATGTCATCAACTGCAAACCAAGAACTCTGTGGTCGTCTCGTCATCAACTGCAACAACCAGTATACTCTCAAATTCTCGTCATCAACAGCAACACCCAGTATAATCGCAAATACTAGTCATCAACTGCAAAACCAAGAACACTCTGGTCGTGTCGTCATCAACCGCAACAACCAGTATACTCTCAAATACTCGTCATCAACTGCAAAACCAAGAACACTCTGGTCGTGTCGTCATCAACCGCAACAACCAGTATACTCACAAATACTCGTCATCAACTGCAACAACCAGTATACTCTGAAATACTCGTCATCAACAGCAACAACCAGTATGCTATCAAATACTCGTCATCAACAGTAACAACCAGTATACTCTCAAATACTCGTCATCAACTGCAACAACCAGTATACTATCAAATACTCGTTATCAACAGCAACAACCAGTATACTATCAAATACTCGTCATCAACAGCAACATCCAGTATACTCTCAAATACTCGTCATCAACCGCAACAACCAGTATACTCTCAAATACTCGTCATCAACCGCAACACCCAGTATACTCGCAAATACTAGTCATCAACCGCATCAACCAGTATACTCCCAAATTCTCGTCATCAACAGAAACATCCAGTATACTCGCAAGTACTCGTCATCGACTACAACACCAATAATACTCTCATCGTCTCGTAATCAACCACAACACCCAATATACTCGCAAATACTCGTCATCAACTGCAAAACCAAGAACACGCTGGTTGTATCGTCATCAACTGCAACAACCAGTATACTCTCAAATACTCGTCATCAACTGCAAAACCAAAAACACTCTTGTCGTCTCGTCATAACTGCAACAACCAGTATACTCTCAAATACTCGTCATCAACTGCAACAACCAGTATACTCTCAAATACTCGTCATCAACAGCAACACCCAGTATACTCGCAAATACAAGTCATCAACCGCAACAACCAGTATACTCTCAAATTCTCGTCATCAAAAGCAACATCCAGTATACTCGCAAATACTTGTCATCGACTGCAACACCAAGAACACTCTAGTCGTCTCGTCATCAACCGCAACAACCAGTATACTCTCAAATACTCGTCCTCAACAGCAACAACCAGTATACTCTCAAATACTCGTCATCAACTGCAACAACCAGTATACTCTAAACGTCTCGTCATCAACAGCAACAACCAGTATACTCTCAACATCTCGTCATGAACTGCAACATCCAGTATACATTCAACGTCTCGTCATCAACTGTAACACCCAGTATACACTCAACGTCTCGTCATCAACTGCTACAACCAGTACTCTCAACATCTCGTCATGAACTGCAACACCCAGTATACTCTAAACGTCTCGTCATCAACTGCAACATCCAGTATACTCTAAACGTATCGTCATCAACTGCAACACCCAGTATTCTCTAAACGTCTCGTCATCAACTGCTACAACCAGTATACTTTAAACGTCTCGTCATTAAATGCAACAACCAGTATACTTTAAACGTCTCGTCATTAAATGCAACAACCAACGCCCCATTATCAAATACATCCTGATTTTTCGAATATTGAACAGTTTACTATTGGACCGCATGATTTTGTTTCTCGTGAAGATTTCATAGTATTTAATTCCATCAAAAATATTAATGCCATTACTATACCAAATGCTCACCCCTAAATTCTTCATATAGGAAAATTTCACTATACGATCCCGAGGCCTAGTTGTACTCGTATAAAACATGAATCACCCAAACTCATTGTTATAGGCATTCTCTTTATATGCAACAAAAGCCTCTAAATGTCTATACATCGATAAATGCAATGGATACCAGAAAGGAAAGTTTTTACCTATGCATCAAGCAGTTTTGACAAATTAAAACATGGAGACTGAGACGTTCGATTCATAAACGAGAGCAGGTATCCTTGGAGTACAAAGTTAGATGCCCGCTTTCGATTTCTGTTAAGAGTTATGTCTTTGAAAATAGATATTTCTCTTGAGTTTACTAGAAAAAAATAAACATGTCTACTTTCCAAGGTCGAAAAATGGTACAACTAATTACTGTAAAGCCAAGTTCTTCGTGATATGCGTATTTAAGAAAACTTATATTTTGTAAATTTACTAATTTTAAAATGTATAATTCTAAATTTACACCCGTTCGACAGACAATCACTATAATTTATAACACTCCGCGGCCCCTGAATAAGTTCTGTATTTAAACAGTAAAGAGTATCTATTAATATATTATGTTGCACAGTCATTATACGATTATATTTATAAAAAAATGTATAGATAAGTACTTAGAATAAGAACATAGATATAATATTCAATATAAACGTATTACAATACATTATCCATTTTATAGTTCCGTATATATTAGCTTTGTAATATAATAAACATTTACAGTTTTTCTTTTTAATGTAAAATTGATGAGCTCTATAATATATAGTAAGTAATTAGCAAAAATGAAATGGTTATATGCTGTGTTTAACATTGTTTTAGGCAATATCTGATCAATTTTTCTTGCTAATTTAGCGATAATTTGCCAAAATTAAGAATCTTAAATATTGTCTCAATATATTTCTATTACCTATCGCTTAATTTTTTTCTGAGTTATTGTAGCTAAAAATATATTTAAAGATATTAAAGGTATATTTTAAATAGTACTATGTATAATACAAATATATATATATATTAAATGCCAATTAAAAGGTATATAATATACTTACAATTTATGTAACCATTTTCAACGCATGTGCGGTGCCCTGAAATTATACATTCGCCTGATGTTATAAGTCATTAATCATAATATAGAACGACTTTTTAAAATTATAATTTGATTATTGTAATATATTTTGCAATGTTTACAATAAATTTCAAAATATTTTGTTAAAATTTCGTCCTTGAAAAAGTTTAGTTTTACATAAAAAATTTGTACATATGTACGAATTTCATTGCTTCAGTTTAATTACTGGGAAATTGTAGTCGCCGGTATGTTTATCATTGTTGCTTTTTAATCTTTGAATATAATTACTATTATGTTCTTATTTCTGGTCAAGTGACTGGTATTTAGGTTCATTTAAGGTTCAGTTATAGATAACCGGTTTACAGTGCCGCGCATGAAACCTTCTTTTTATGGTAAATTACTGTTTTCAGTTCCATTATTATTATTTATATTTTGCCCCAATATCGTCAGATGTATGAATCGAAACGAAGTAACTTTTCACAGGTATCATATTAGCTGTTCCAGTGCAATATATATATATATATGCAAAAAAGCAATTACATAGCGGTGAGAAATAACGTAACTTATTTTCTTTCGACAATGCAAAGTGTATAATAGTGAGAGTGTATTGGTGCGTCACTAGCTCAGTTCCGAAAAAAGAAATCGGATCTGTTTATACATCAACATGTATACTGAACCCCATATTTACATGTCATGATGTGTGATTATATTATACATAGATTTACACCACACACCCCACTAGTAGGTAGGACTACATACAGCGTTCATTGGTGACAACTCTCTTGTTTTGTGTGATGGTTTGGAGAGGTTTTTCATTGAGAAAGAGTTGTTATTAAAGGTATAAGGAAATAACCATGGCATGCTTTATCTCATCAAAAAACCTGGGTTGTAAAAATACAGTCAAGGTCGTTTGATTGTGTAATTGAAAACCAAATGAAATTTGACACTTTGTGTAACAGGGCAAGATCTTAAATGCCAAATGTATTTTCTAGATAAACGTTCTTTTGGATTTAGTCGTTATATAGCTCTCTATTATATAAAGCTGTTTGAGGGGTATACCTATAAACAAATGCTAAATAAAGGTGTGTATTAATTATTTCATTGTTACATAATTTCTGAAATATGCAATGAAAATAAATATTTTTTTATTTTATTTAGTTAGAGAGCTTTAAGATACTTATGATATTTAAATAATTAATTTAAACGCGATTATTGATAACGTAATTTTATTACAAAGTAAGATTTGGTATGTGTTATTCTATTTGACATAATCTGTATTTTTTATATTTTTTATGGACATTTGCAGACATGTTTCACATGAAGGTGCAAACTATAAATTATTATTCCATTGGCTGACATGCCTGTCTTTTTTGAAATATTATTTTTTCTACCATGACAAGGCAAGGGAAACTGTCAGTTATAAAATAATATGTTGTATGTTTTGTACGTGTATAATATATAGGCAATATTGATACGCTATATATACACAAGAATCCCTTTTATTTCTCTTCCGTGTTATAATATATTATAGATATATAGGATTACACTTTTCTGCATTACTGTACATTACTGGGGTGTACACGTACATATACTAATTACGTTATACATCTGTTATAAAGATTGGTTCTGCGAACACCTAGTGTCTGACCATCAACACTGTAACGTTGTAGAAAAGTGTTTGTTTATTGTTCAAAAGATAAACTGGAGACACGATGTATGGTACTGGTGTTTCAAGAGCATATTACAAAAGTTACCCTTTGTACTGAAAATACACGACATGGTATATAACTAAAATATATAGATTTTATTGATTATTTTTGTTAAAAATATTACCGTTTTGAATTCAAATATTTAAGCTGTACCTTAAACAAAAATAAAAATGTCAAATGCAACCATTTTATTAAAATTCAATTTATATTAAAATTTCAATGAATTTATTTTATATCAATATTTTAGATGGCTTATATAACAGCTATGTATGTTTGAATTAAATATTAATTTGTTATGGACGCGATTTGACATTGTAACTACTCATATTTTGAATTGCTGCTATAAAATCGAATTTAAAAATATTTGTTAACTGGGAATGATTTATTGGAATTTAAATTTTGCCATATACAATACATCAAATTATGTTTGGAAAAATTAATCAATATAGTAACGACTGTAAAAATAACAGATAAAAATTTTCAGTAACAATGCTACAAAACAGTCTATCGATTATTTGTTAATGTTGAAGATGCAGTTTGTAAACTGCCCATTGAAGTTCAGTTGAATTGTTT
>JAUZNC010019470.1:0-21702 GCA_034780395.1 Vannuccia rotundouncinata
AACTCAACGAGAGATGACAAATTAGGAAAATACAGAATCGGGACACTGTTTTGACTGTAAAATTAATTATGTATTTATACATTAATTCGACATATTTTATCTGGTAGCCAAATGTATGAGTATTAACCATCGTTTAATGATTTTTTAATACTTAAATTTAATATAAATATAGAATACTCCAGTTATAATATTTTTTTATGGAAAAAGAAAATATAACTATGGTAGGCTATAATTAAATTTACCTGAAATAAAATTCATTATCATACGATAGCTTTCTATATCTCTCTATTCAATAGATAAGTGATAATGCATATGGCATATTTCGATGTGTTCATTAATATGTCTTATCGAAAGTCATAATATCATAAAATATATTCTGAAAATTTCATTTTATTTAATGTTTAGCAGAATGTAACCAATGAGACACTGACTCTCCCCGTTAAGAGTTCTTGTGAGAATTTTCAAACCATATAAACATGACAATGATTTATAGTAAAGGTACATAGTACAGATTTGGTGTTTTAATCAGGCATCATATAGAATTCCGAAAATGTTCTGAATTCATAAAATTTCGGACCCATTTTGGTCGTCCTTTATATGCCTTTTCTATCGTTTGCATGCAACGATATCCGTACATTCCTTAATTGTTTTCAGGAAATTTAATTATGAGGCGCTGTGATGCCTTTTAAATACGAATAAAACATTCTTTTCCAAAAAAAACGTTTAATTTTTACATACCTGAATCATTAACAGTGAAAATCTCTAATTATATTTTTGGTGACTTTTCACTGTTATAAACCGAAGCTATTTTAGGCTCCAAATAAAATTTTTAACATAACTTTAAAAACCCTTTTAATTTATGCCACAAATAATTTCCCCAATAAAGTCACTTTTTTCATCCTCGAAAAAATTTCCCGCACTGAAATAAAATTTATTTAATAAAAAATATCGTTAAATAAATTTTATTTTAATGCGCACATATACGCACATACACACACAAATATACACTTTGTTATTTAGATATGTATGATAATTTCTTTTCTTACTATTTCCCTTCTGTCTGTAATCTAGAGCAGGGAAATATTATCAGTATGCAACGTATATTTTTTAAGGTAAACACTGAGACAACCAGTAGTGATCTTTTCCACATAACCAAATTTTGTTATTGCTTTCCCGTATAGGTAGTTTATTTCTTTAACGATTACAGAGACATTCCGTCTTATATTAAGTTGACAAATGCAAGTTCACTATTTAACGAGTAATTTTGCTGTATTTAAGAATATTTAGTCTCTTTTACCATTTTTATTATTGAAATAAACTAGCACATTTATTTTTGGAATATGGACTACCTAATCCGATGTTTGCAGTCATTTTGGTTGATACACATATGGAGGTCTTTGTTGAATAATATTGTGCAATTTATCATTGTTCTTTGACTAATATCATAACTTGCAAGTAACCTTCTATAGCAAGATAGGAAATTGTTCCTTCTAATATATGTCATACAATAAGAATACGTAATATGTGTTATAATTAGAATTAGAATTAAAATTTGAAAAGTTATATCTGACGAATTTATACTACGGTCAATTTCAGTTCGTACATTTTTTACTTCATATAAAACCTATAATCAGAGTAAAATGTGATTAAAACTGCTCTATATTTGATTCAGGTTGAATCATTTCAAAATATATGTAACTTTTTAAAATGGAAATTATGTTGGGAAATACTTTTTATGCAAATAACATTATAAATAATTTTGTTTTGTACGTACAATAACCATTATAGATTGATTACGAATTTTTTAAACTAAAAATGGGTTAATTTTATCTTGACTTATTTATATGTTAATATCTTTTCATTCTAAAATTATGTTTCTTTCATTCAAATTGTGAAATTAAATGATCAGTTGATTAAAAGTATTTCCGCTCGACTATATATATTGCTGAATCTTTTCGTTTATCAAAAAACATGTAATACATGTCTTTTATTATT
The DNA here is from genome assembly GCA_034780395.1 of Vannuccia rotundouncinata. NCBI lineage: Eukaryota > Metazoa > Platyhelminthes > Proseriata > Coelogynoporidae > Vannuccia > Vannuccia rotundouncinata. The sequence continues at coordinate 1,996 of JAUZNC010019470.1, forward strand.
TAATGTAATCGTTCAATATATCCCTGCATTTAAAGCAATTTAAGATTTTGTTGAAGCATTACTTCTCAATTTGCTATTCAGGCGTGTATAACATTTTATACAATCTTCAGTTTTCTCGTATTTAGTGTTTTAAAATTTAATTTATGCAGCATTATTGTCGCAATGCACGCTTCTTTGTCTGTAACCTTTTCACTTTGTGCGGTATAGCTAACAAATTGTAGTTTTTTTGCTAAATCCAAACCTTTTTGCATACTCAAATTATGGTTTCTAGTTCATAATTCTATATATATATATGTGTGTTTATATATTGTATCAAATTATAAGCTCCCAACCTTATTCACTTCCGTTCCACTAGGTTAGAGCTTTGTTACCGCATTTAGAAATTGTTTCATTAATATACAGGTTTTAATGTAAAACTTGTATATTCTTCGTTTAGTGTATGTAGAAGCAAATAATTTGTATGTTTTCACTCGAGATATATGCGGCTAATAAAATGTATTACCTACATACTTGTTTCCTGGTTATAGTTTGGGATATATTAAATTAGTATATATACTGCAAATACCTTTTTTGATAGTTGTATTTTGTATAAACGTGATTCGTCATTCTTTGAATATCTATTGCAATAGCAGTCTATTATAGTTCACTTCATTATAGATTTAAAATAAATCTATTATTTGTTATAGGTTAGGTATATATTTTCAGTAATTATAGTTTTCACTATGTTAAATTCTTTAGGGGAAAAGTTTTTGATAACTGATTTAATATAGCGTGTTCTTCCTTCTTTACGAGATTTTTCAACTCAATCGGTACAAATCTTTGATCTAATAATCCTTTTTGTTTTCGATGTAAAGCCCACTCTATTTGGTACCTTTAGTATAAAATTCTAGATTTCGAGTTTTCTGCTGCATACCGTAAATAATATCTTATTTTCCGGTTGGATAATGATTAATGTGACTTTAAAATAACATGACAGCTAAACTTATTTAGGATATTTCTCTTTGTCTCTCTGTTGTCCCTATATATGTCGTTCTTTTGCTGTTTTGATTCTTCACTTATATTTGCTTTGATTATGACGGTTTAGCAATTTGTTCAAAGTCTTCTGCGATTGGCCAGTAAAAGTGGTTAGAAAAGAAACTATACTTTGCTAGTAGGTTACTTTCCGTTTCTCTCGTTCCTGTACACCTCCAGTCGACTCCACAACCGTACCGCGTATTCCGAAATAAATCTCTCACACTGGACTTGCAAATCGTGTCAAATTATTCACAACCTTCTTGAGGTCCGATATTTTATTCTTTCCTCCAAGCGAAAACCTCTGAATTTCTTTTTGGATAGGTTCCTACCTCAGTCAGCTGAACATTTGCTCTTAATTTTAAAACTGTATCATCTTCACGACAACAAATTTCAAGGTTTTATCGGAAATAAACTAAATATATAGTCGAAGTTCTTCGTCAACTATTGCTTGAGTTTTATCCGACATTTGATTTTTCTTCTCGAAAGCATCAACCTGAAAAGTTTGGCAGTAAACAGCCAACATTATCTTGAAGGCAAACGACACGAAACTTTATAATTTTGTATCATCTCATCGCCAATCGTCCATCGATTGAGTCTTGTGGGATTTGAATTCTGCGAATATAAGACACGAGAAGAAGAAAAAAAGTCATTTGGACTCTATCTCAAGACAGCCGACAATTTCTTCCACTGTAGTCAATTTTTCTTCTGACTCAGCCGATAACAGGTTGTGGCAGCTTCTTCCCAATTGAGAACTTCACCCGAATCTGAGAGACTGTTCCTCACATTGTATCTATTTCTTAGTGGTCGTCATATTAAAACTTTAACTATACTGCAATGACGGACATGTTGAACTATTTCTTGGTATGTTTTTACCTTTTTATTATTTTATAAATATAAATCACGTTTTAACATTAAATAAAACTGAGTTCAGTTGCAAATTAATTCTATCAATTCAATTGTGACTCCCGATTAAATAAATTAAATGAATGAATGAAATTTATTGTACATTTTCTAATTATGAATTCCTCTATAATTATCAAGAATATATAATTACAGTACATATAACTGCGGTCTTTTTATTTTTAAAGGCGTGCCCTTTTCTGTCCCTGTGACATTAAAATCTCATTATTTGACGCTTTCCCTTCACATCTAAGATTTACTGTCTATAAGTTCCTTCCTAATGAGGTTATTTGGGAGGTACCTCTTAGCCTCAACTCTATAACTGAACAATTTGCAGTTTACTTAAATCTCAGCAGAACTATATAATGTCTTAGGCTAATTAGATGTCCGATTTCATTTTTTCTACATGTGCTATCTTGGATTCCTGTAAATACAGTATGTTGAATTCAACTAGTATATGTAGTGTAGGCACCTGACAGAACAGAACACAGTAGTTGTATGTTACCTGTAGATTTGTATGCACAAGTTTTACGCGCTAACACCCTTACATCATGATTCTGTTTTACCTCTAAAAATATAAGACTACTTGCCAAACAAGTTGTACCTGCAACTGGCAGTTCGCTTTTTAGACTTTCGAGCCTCAGAAGAAAGCAGAAAATTCTTTTATAACCTGTTTTCTGGATTTTTTTATTCATGTTAACCTTTTACAGGTTCTTGTGACTGGTTAGTGTTTTTTTGTTTGAATGGTTTACTTATAACCAGTATTTTGATGATTATGTATTAAATATAAATGTTCTTCTCTACATATATATATATATATATATATATAGTAGCTAGCATTAACAAATTTTGTCATATGAGAAACGGAAGCAAAAGTATAATTTGCTAAATGTTAACTAATTTTTGAAGGTTTTTGGATGATTAAATTAAAATTAAAAAAATTTATATAGAATATTGCGAAAATAAAACTGTTTTGAATTTTATAATTTTTGAGATTTATTAAATATTGTGATATGAATTCCTCCTATCCTAATACTAATATTCTTATAAGGAAAAAATAAAATTTGATTATAATACTTTTTATTTATTTATTATAAATTGTTTTAAAAAGAAGGAATGGGCTAACAATTTACAAAAATGATAATGAATTGTCATTGAGAGATTCTTTTATGGTATTTTTTATACATCTAATTCCACATTTATTAATTGATTTATTTTCCATATACATTAAAATCATCTCTTGGTTTGACTCATGGACGGCTTGTCTATTAGCGCCCATGGTTCTATAAACAGATATATTTTTCTAACAGATATCCTTTTTTTATATAAATAAATGACTTTTTGATACAGAGGTATTTAAAGACATGTTTTATTGCTTTTAAATATCTGTTGGTTTTATACATTTTAAAGGGAAATATCCATTCTTCCTATGCCTTAGACCCGGTTGCAATAAGTAAGAAGCAACCTATAAATTCAAAATAAGATAAATATAGACAGAGCTGTATATGAGGGAGATATACGAGGAGAAGCCTGGGATTATGTTGCTGATGTTATCGGCGTATGGTATGCATGCTCGTATTGCAAGAGGCAATTCACCTAGCCCGAAACATGCACACATCTTTTAGGATGGCCGTGTATACACCTCCCTCACTCCTTTTATATATATATATACTCTTTGATTGTGCATCATCTGTGTGTACATTTTTCGACTAATGTGCCGTTTGCTACTTGTTAGGAAGCGGACCACATCATAGTTAAAGTGTACCTATACATTGAATTTAAGTCTAGACAATTCGAGAGGTGCCTGCGAATGATTCTCAACACTGGCTTTTAATTACCACCCTAATTTCAGATTCCAAACACCTCACAGATCTACGCTCTTCCAACAACAACTCCAGCTATGCACCAAGCTGCCGCCATGACCTCGCATTTGTTGACAAGCTCGGCTCAGGATAATATGCTCAAAACTGCCGCAATGGGACTCGCCGCGTCTTCCGAAAATCTCAACTGTTTGGTCAATGCTGCTGACAATTCCTGTGCTGGAGACTATGTGGACCTGGGACTACACGATCACAAGAATAACAATGATCCTGACAGCTGTACCAACCTCATTGTTAACTATCTTCCTCAGAACATGACGCAGGAGGAGATCAGAGCCCTCTTTGCGGCCATCGGGGAAGTTGAAAGCTGTAAATTAATCAGGGATAAGACGACAGGTGAGTCCAAACTTGTTTTATTGGAGGTTCTGTAGCCCTTAATTATTTGCTGCTTGATTTCCCAGTGGTGACATTTGTTTCTTTATGTGAGGCCCGGTTTATGATGCTGAGTCTTGTATCATTATTTGCTTCCAAAGAAAGACAATATTATGAATGACTAAATTACTCAACTAGTTTTAAATAAGAGAAAATTATATTTTTTACAGAAAAAAAAGACAAATTGTAATTTTTTAAATAAATATTGATTTTTCTCAGAGAAGTCGGCCAGTGTAACCTCGAAAGTGATATCTTTCATATAAGAGCATAGCAACTGACTACACGCAGCAACTTGCTAGCAAAACATTGAGAAAATCAGTCAATAATTATGCTGACTTGCACGTTGGCGTATCTTTCTCAGTTCCCACGAAAACACTTGATATTTTTATTCTTTCCAATCTATCCTCAGCTCTATAATATCGTTTATAACGACTAAACATGTGTCTCAATTCTGTCAAATTGTGTTCCAATTCCTAACGCTTAGAATTCCGCACTATCGAATTATGCATTAATATAAAGATAACAGATCCTTCCTTCTATTTGATTGTGTTTACAAATTATTGAATGTCTCTCTGTATTATGAATTTATATTATCATGCAATATTTTAAGTTGATAATTTCGACAGTATTTCAAAAAGTGACTTTGGATTTCTTCAATATTACTTTTGAGCTTGTTCCATTAAGTTAATTTTGTACAGGTAAAAAGTTCTTTTTAAGTATTGTAAGTTTTACATTTTCAACAGCTATTTATACAAACTAAATGTATTCTATAAAATCATTGAATGACCATAATTAAAAAAAGGCAACTCGATTTTTACACTCATCTTTTAGACTGTTCAATTTTATTTACGAAAACAGAAAATATCTTCACGCCGTTATCAAGGGAATAATCGATTTTATTGTGTTGGTTATCAACCCGCCCATAATATATAAGCAGAAACACGTTACCATTTAGTAGATCTGTCAGGGAGCTAAATAACTTATAAAATATTACATGGCATTGGAAATAAATACATCCCTATTTACTACTGTTGTGCTTTAAGAGGAGTCATTCCTTTGACATTTTAAAAGGGATTTTCCTCTCTCTTGCCTGCCCCCTCCTTAGATTAACCATGGCCATCTGTCCTGGAAATGCATGTTTATACTGTAGACGGCTGAACTGACCATTAGGTCTTATCTTCATAGCCGGCCGCTCTGTATGCAGCTAACTAAATAATAATAATATGTAGATGTTTGGCCTGAATGTCCACTGTAGTTCCAACTATGCAGTACTGCGCCTGCACTCCTGTCAATGACTTCTGCTTCATAGCTAGAGACATTGCATTGTGGGATAATGTGCTCTGTGGTTCTTACAGTTAGCTAGCGCTCTTGTTATGCGGGCTGTAATTTATGGTATCGTGAGAATTTACTGCAGAGCGGATGGTGTTGGATTCAACTACTTTAATTAGTGACTTCTTATGCACAATAAGTCATCCGGTCTCTTACCTATTCGTACCGCTAACTTAGCATTGAAAGCGACAAACGTAACGTCATTGTGGTATTTGTAAACTATTCAGTATATTTTCATAATAATAATATTCTTAAAAATGTTCGGTAAAAATTCAAATTTGATTAAAATCAAGTAAACATTGTTTTTACTTCCAGTTCGCATTGTTCATCAATGCAATTTGTCTTTAATCTTTACGCTTTCACTACAACGGTCATTTTAAACTTGCAACAACTCCGCTCACTTAAACATTAGATCGAGCGTCTCGAAGCATCTAACCAAAACGACTGGCAATAGAGTTCATTCTCCTTCTTCCACTTTCACTTAGTGATAATATATAAGCAAGTTGGCATTAAGATTTATTTTCCCATTAGTCCAATATCAAATTAGGGCTAATGTTAAGAAGACGTTTCTTGAGTAGAGAAATCTTGCCGCTATAAGGAAGCTGGGTTCCACAATTGAAGTAGAGGGTGGGTTCAACACGAAATTCCGCCCATCTCATTTCTTGTGTCCCTCCTCTTAGCCTTCATAGCGATAGTCCTTCCTCATTTATCTTCATCCAGTAGACTATAATATCCTCTATCTCTGGTTCTTGTCGTGTCTCCTCTCTTTTCTCTCTCTTCCCCTTCGTGTACAAGGAAATGAAGTAGCAGTTTGATAAATTATGAATAAATACCGCTCAATCCTATCTCGAATTGACAATGGGCGCTGTAGTGTGTGACCCAGCCTGCGCTGAGCACTAGTCTCTTTCCTTGCCAACCTTTTCAACTTTTTACCTGCGTGTGTTTGTTCCTCGTGGGGTGTGTTCAAAGTTTTGCTGACATGCTATCTTACTTCCAGCATGGCGCAGAACTACTTCTGCTAATTTGTGTCTCGCTAATTCCTGTAATATTGCCCTGATAGTATTTATACCTGCGATCGATAATTTGTTGTGGATAAGTGATGGGATATTTATTTGTTTACACAGATACTTTATTATAGTTAGGTATAATTAATTCATATTAACGGTCTGTGAGTTTTTGTTACGTTCAAGTATAAACTAAGTTAGTATGAATGCTGTCACATATTTTATTCTTATAATATAGTTTTTCTAAATGAATATATATAGTTAATAATTGATTTCCCTTTGTGTTCATTTTTAACTAGATTCTATTTGTGGAAAACCGAATTGTTTTTATGGAAAGTAGCTCTAAACTAAAATAGTAGATTCATTTCATTTTTGTCAATAATTGTCGTTTTATTGCTTTGCAACGAAATGTTGAGCGATTTTATGCCTCTTAAGTGTTCTAAAATATTCAAAAATAAATAGCTTTGGTTATAAGATTAATCACTTGAAATAAAGTCTTTATCGATCACTTTTGAGAAGATAAATCGTCTTTTATTGTAGGGCCATTTGTAAATAATTGATTAAGGTGTCATCTATGATAAACCACTTTATGAATAAGTATTATTCATAAAACCTACAATCATATCCCTCTTCAATTATGAGTGATTACGTCTTTTTTTATTAATATGCGAAAAAGGTTTTTTCTTTATATTTCTTCACTTCACCTTAAAATGTTAAATAACGCGGTGTCCTTAAATATCTTTCCTGAAAATATACTTTTAGAGTTAAACGCGAACAAATACACATTCTCCTCATAAATTAGATTGCTGGAGATAAAACGAAATTTGTATTGCGAGCTTCCTAGCTAAGCTAAACTTGGATTTGTGATTATTTCCAATAAATCAAATTATATTAATCAATATTTTCCGTGTTCAGTGTAAAAACCACGTTTAAATAATGATACAATTCCATATACATATAAATGTTTAAATTATTTCTTTTTTTATATTATATTCTGAGATAATATTTTAAAAATAACATTTTGCTGTTGTCTCAGAAGAGATTCTATAAGTTGTGATAATGAAGCTCTTATTTTAAATCTAATATTCTCTATAAACTCGGAGATATAGTAAAGGGAAAAAATATTTGCCAAATTATATTGGAATTTAGTGAAGTTGCTGCCTGGATTCAAATAGTGACCAAAATTGGTCGTAAAATTAGATTACACTGCAGAGAAAATTGTTGTGGGTTTTTAGAGCGTAGCAACTTGTTCAGATTAAATTGAGAAGAGACAGTATGTGCTCGCCTGTCTGCTTGTGTTTCTTGTTTACTTTCATTATAAGTGGTGCGGCAGTTTTTCTACAATTTTTAAGTGTTTATGTCCTCCGGTTTTTTTGGCGGAAGCGTTAAATGTCCCTTATATTTCCTCATGTTTGAGTCCGGTATGTTCGTTTAAGTTTCGTCGACAAATAAAATTGTTGGTGGAAAATTCGTTACTATAATATCCAGATGGGTGAATGGACTGCATTAGTTTTCTCTTCCGTCATCAGTTTTGATTTATCGTTTTCCACAGAACTAATTAAATATATTCCAAGATTCTGGCAGAAATTTGCGTCATTTATTATGAAGGCAATTAGTATGTACCATTTCCAGCCTCGTTTTTATAATAAATTAACTCACTGTCTCACTTATTTTTATCCAAAATAAGTATACTGGACAACTATTTATTTTGACTAATTCGTTGCCATTGTTGATGTTATTTCAGGGCAAAGTTTAGGCTATGGATTCGTCAACTATGTCAACGTGAAGGATGCAGAAAAGGCGATAACAACCCTTAATGGACTGAGGTTACAAAACAAAACTATTAAGGTGGGTATAGTGAGCAAAAAGGTTTTCCGCTTTATATTTAACTATATTATGATATTGCTATCTTTATTATTTTTCTATAATTATTTATTTTTTACTTAATTTTTAGATCTTGTACCTTTTATACTGGAATGTAATTTTTTTCTTGCAACACAACATTTTCAAAAAAAGAGATTTAGCAATTATTTTCTTACTTTCTCATTTGATTATATTATGCTATATTAAAAAATATAATTTGTTTAACAAACACGTCTCTAGATTAGCCAACATCATGAATAAACTCGTGTTGTAAATAATTATCATTTATTTATGTTTAATTTTCAATTAATGACTATTTCTAAGCCATTTTCTTTATTTTTTGTTGCTAAATAATTTCTTAAAATATTATTATTAGCTTCTTACCATATTTACACGTCTTCATTTTTCGTCAATATAGCTTCATTTATTTGTTTCACTTATTTGCGCCGTTATATGCGACGCATTTATTATTATTTTTTTGTGTTCCCCCCTCTTTTTGTCCAATCATCCATTTATTAATTGATCCATGGACGGCCACCTACCTGTTATTGATTACCGCTGGATTGAGAGTGTAGGTGTCTCTAGCCAGGCCCAGTTCTGAGGCTATCAAGGGAGCTAACTTGTATATATGTGGACTGCCCAAAGCCATGTCCCAAAAGGAACTTGAACTAATGTTCTCTCAGTGTGGAAAAATCATCACTTCTAGAATTCTCTATGATAACAATACAGGTTAGTATGAGGCCCAGTTTTCTTTTTCCTGTTTAAATGGCACTTTATTTGTTTGAGTTGTGTATATTATAGTTTTATCAAAACTATTTTTAACATTTTATAATCTATTCTGTTTGCTTGAATATTCAATTGATTGTATTTGTGTTAATTTTTTTGTTTTAATTTCAATCTTCTCTTCTCTGCTCTGCTCTTCATGTTAAAGAAACATTTCATGTGCAGGTTTTAATAATATAATATTATGTTCCACACTTTTATAGTAAAATTGTCCTTGATTACTCTTGAAGACTTTTTAACTGGGAACAGATGTTCAATATTGAATTGGGCTTATTTACCAACTCAATGCTGGGAACATGAAAGAATGTCACTTAAAAATACTTGAATGTCACTATTGATATAACATACTGGGCCATCTGCACACGTATTTCACAATTTCTGTAATTCTCTAGTACAACAGATTGGCAATTTTGGTTGTTTTCATTACATGAAGTATTAATTTATTCAAATCTTATTTTGGGGTAAATAAATAAATCTTTCTATAATGTTCAATTTTTTTCTTTTAACATTATTTTGAATTGGTCATTTTAATAATTGGTCTACCAGGATTGTCTAAAGGGGTTGGATTCATACGATTTGATCAGCGCTTTGAAGCGGAGTTGGCCATAAAGAAACTCAACGGTTTCACCCCAGAAGGCAGCAGTGAATCGGTGACCGTGAAGTTTGCCAACTCTCCAAGTTCCACGAAAGCGAGCAGTCTAAGTTTAGCTCTTCTTCAACAAACATATCAGCAACTTCAGTCCCCTACACGAAGAATGATTGGTCCCATTCACCACATTACAACTCCCAGATTCAGGTATTGTTTTTTCTTCAACTCTGTGATAATGTATTTACATGCCTCTTAACTTTATTTATTATACTGTTTTAATATGCGAAATCCTAAATCTGTATAGAGTTCACCATTTGTGCATATATTTCCCCTTGCATACATTCCCTGCCACCTTACCTTCCTTTTATAGAAGTATGAGGGACATGGTGTACACAATTAGTAACCATTTGGCTGGTGCCCTGTATATAGGACGACATATTAGTGTGTATACCGTAAATTACCCCAAATCAGAAGAATTCCTCATTTCTGGCGCATAATTTATGAACAGCGACGTAATTACATTTATAACAGTGTGACCACTAAAACAATTTCTAATTATTTTTTAAGCAATCGATAAGTCTATATTTTTGTGCATTTTTTGGGGGTTTACTTTATACATGCGTCATTTAATTCATTCCCTATAACTAAGTTTGCTCAGACACACTGCAAAGTAGAATATAATATGTTAATTTAATTTAGTTTTGCCTTTTATTATTGTACTTCCGTTGATACACAAAGGCAAATTTAATGACGTCCATTCTTTCCTCCCATACACTCCAAATTTAATCAATATTAAACTGGTCTTTGTTCCAAATTGTTTCGTATTAACAAGGAAAGAAACTTAACATTTTCTTCTTCAAATTTCATTTCTAAACATATTTTGACCCATTTTATTTCTAAATATACCCAAACATCGATTGATTTCGTGTGCGAACATTTTTTTTAATGCATTATGGTCTCTTTGATTTAGAGTAATATGTAATGAAATACACAGCTTAAAATTAATTTGTTGAACTCAATGATAAAATGTCAATTGTTTGGAATGCAATTATTTTATAATTACTTCAAGAAAAGGTAAAAATCTCTTAATTAGAATTATAAGAAATCATCTTTTGAGTCAATATGATTAAGTTAAAAGAATGAATGTGTGTTTCAAACAAATCGCATTTAAAAGAAGTTTTATGTATCTATTTATCTTTGAGATAAAATGTGAGATTCCTTCTCATGATTTGTATAAATAATTGGCGAAAATTAAATTGCATTTAAAGTCTGTTATTTTTTCATTTATATTGAAATATGTTCAGTTGAATCAGTTTGTCATTCGTGTGCCGTTCGTCGTTTGTATATATTATTCTTCTTTAAACGTAACAGATTTGAAGCTCCCTTGCTTTACTCTACTCTCACTATTACTAATATTATTAACAAAACCAGATTATGTTACTCTAGTATTTGGATATTTCATTTGTTTCGATTTAAGAAATGAATTTCCTCCTTGTTTTAACAGCAAACAGAACAGAGTAATCAAATGTATAGTTTCTGCGTTTGTGTCTTGTAAGAGGGGGCATGTAAGGCCTCAAATCAGTGACTAATAATTCCTTTTCGTGTCTAAAACTCTCTTAAATGTTTTCTTTATAGCCCAAAGTATAGTCTCATGTCGCTTAAGATTGTATTATACTTAATATGCATTTATGAAAATTCTAGTTTTCAGCAATACAGAACCATTAATTATAATATCTTTGTCATAATCTTTAATGGTTTATTAATTCCAAATTTGATGTTTCTCAGTAGTGATATCGCGAATCCTTTACTCCAATCTCTCCTGCCAACAGTTCTATCTCAGAAACTATATCATTTCTTCCGTATATCTCGGTCTTTTTATGCGTTGGAGGCCTTCGCTTTCTCTAAATCATTCTTTCCTTAGCAAGGAGCTAGCCCAGTCATCCGAGACTCAATCTTTGCTCGTGAGAATAATTGGATTCAAGTTCTACTTCCAAATACTTTTCCTTCATATCACAGTTAGCTCTCTGCTTTGTCAGTTTTTGGTAATGATTAAATCACTCCCTCTCTCCCCTCTCTCCTCTCCCGACGGATGGAGTTGAGGCATAAATCCTTGGGGTTAGAATGAGGACCCATCAAACCGAATTTGCATTTTTATTCAGGCTTGATTCTCTGATTGACGGCGGCATTGATTTTAGATTTATTGGACCATTCGTAAAGATGCCAGTCGCCTAAAATAAGACAAATAAATGGAAAATCTTATCTCGCAGATTTTCTCTCAATGTCTATAATCTGTTTAGGTCTCGCTATAAATTTCTCGGAACTGTTTCACTGTTTGAGTGGAATTCTCGACATTAAAACCAAAAAAAATTAACCGTTTTCACAAAAAACACAATTTCTTCCGGCGTTAGTTCTATCTTATATAAATGTTGTCGTCTATTTTGTGAAGAATTTTATTTTAAATCAACTGGTTCATTATTTCAGTAATTGTTTATTTCTATATCTTTTATTTGTGCATTTTGAGTTTTAGCTTTTTATAGTTTTCTAGGCAACTCCATAATTATCAATGTTTTAATCTATACTAAAAGTTGGCGGATCCATTTGCAAATTGAATCTATTAATTTACCCATTGGATAATAATTGGTTTACTCACTATTTATTCACACTAAATGTTTTTGTATTTCAAAAATTGTCTTTTTGTATCGCATTTGTCTTCCATCTTGAGTACAATTCGTATGATTTGCTACTTCCTTAGTTCCCGGTCGCTCCCTCTTATAAACCCTTTTGATAACCGATTTATTATTTCAGTTACTGGTATACGAATTGGCTTTGCACGTTGCTTTGTCTGCAGAGTCACGAGAATGTTTCTATATCCTTAGTTGTATCCTTTAAAGACAACAATTAATTGAATAACTTGACCAGAAAAGAGAATTAATTGTGCGCGTTGTAATTGTGGGTTGATTCTCGTGGCTCTGCGGAACACTGCCTCTGATCTTTGAAGTTGTTGTGTACCTCTGGAGAAGGCCTTATTTCTATTGCATTTGATTGGTTGGACACACTACAGGTACAACCCCCTGGAAGGGTGTGCACTGCCCCTCCGCTCCACCTTGACTGCCGCCACCGGTGGTCAACTCCAGCCACACCAGACCGCCTGCACAATGGCGGCGGCACCACGACCCACCCTCTCCATGGCAACGGGGTTAACAACAGCACACGCCCTCAATGGGTAGGCCTCTCTTCTGCTCCTTCTTCTTCTTCTTCTTCAAATAGAGGGGAGCAAATCCACACACAGTCCACACTCAACTACATGACCATTAAAAGATCGATTAACAAATTTATTTGGCTGCTTTCAATCTGCATTGATTAGCTCCTGAATTCTCCCTTCCCAGTTTACCTTCTTCTTCTTCTTCTTCTTCTTCTTACTTCCTCTATACGCGTTTCCGGTTTTCGTGTTGACTTCTTCTCCTCGTACTGCTAAAGTCATTTACAATGTTGTCAGCAAAACATACGATTTCATGACAATACAGACACGATTCCCAACGCTGGTTTGGTTTGAGTACACTCACTCACTCACTCACTACCTAGACTACACTAAGCATGCATTCAATTGATTCGATTTAAGGAAATGATTGAGAGCACTGTCGCCTATAGCCTTGTTGTATCTCGGAAATGAAGACTGAGGCGTCTCATTGAAATCCGGATAGAACACATTATCTACCGAAGATTAAACCGGCTTTATAGTCGAGGAAGTGAGTTTCATCCAAGATCTTTGGTTGTTGAGTTACAATTCCAGGACGCTGGAGTTTAGCAACACATTTAGCAACACAGGAGAAGGGATTCTATCCATACAATTTCCGTTATAGAGAGGCCGATTGGTGTTGAGATATTTCAAACATACTTCAATTACAATAGTCTATTAAAATGTTAAAATTAAATTATCAATTTTGTTGAAGAAAAGCTTTTGGTAGGGGCCTCCTTTTCTCCCTGAGTTAATGGAATGTCCGGGTCTTAAGTGAAACCCTAGTTTAGTTGAGCTTCAAGCTATCAACAGGCTCTACAATTTCCTGAGTATTCGATGAAGCAAACAGGAGAATGACTCCCAAAGAAATTCCGTAATTTTTTGCCCCTCAGAGTGGAATTTACGCCTGAGAGATCATTCGCATCCAGCAGCGGAAGAAAATTGCTATCGATCTCGGCGACTCTGGAACAGGTTGAAAATCCAATTTGTAAATGATTTTTGTTAGTTTTTAGCCTCGTATGGTTTTGATGCATGTTAATTACTGTTGTGTAACCCTCAATTGAAAGACCGACCGTTAACACCATCCTCTGACAATAACCAGAATTACAATATGACAAAATATTTACCACACGACTCTGCCTGCGCTCCAACATAACCACACACCAGCCATCCATCTCCCCTCTATTTGCCATGCTTCTAACTCAGTTGCATGTTTATTTAATTTTCTAGTTTATTAAATATTTAATTAAGCACACTTTTGGTTAACGTCTGCTTGCATGTTCTCAATAATTATTACTGTCGGCCTATATTAACTATTATACCTCTATTTAATACACATTATTTCCGTACTTTGCCCAGAAAATGGCCCTCTAGATAATTATTATTAATCGAATGTCATTGCTAAAGAAGTTTCACTCTGGTTATTTCGTTAACTAACCATTTAACCGCATCGATAACGTTCCGCAGACGTTGTTTATAACGCTGTTAGCACAATCACCTCAGGTACCCCACCGCGGCCGCTACAGGCATGGACCTTCTCCCAGGAGTTACCGCCGCCTCGGCCGGACTATCGTCGCTCCTATCGCCGGCTGCCACTGGAGGAGCCCTCACAGCGAACGGCTGGTGTCTATTCGTCTACAACCTGGCCCCGGACACGCAGGAGGCAGCGCTCTGGCAGCTGTTTGGACCTTTAGGAGCCGTTCAGTCGGTGAAGGTGGTTCGTGATCCGGCCACCACCAAGTGCAGAGGGTTTGGCTTCGTTACCATGACCAACTATGACGAAGCGGTGCTGGCTATCCAGAACCTCAACGGGTCAGTCACAGTCTTACCTTATTGTTGATTTCTGGTTAGATGTTTACTAAAAATAGAATTCTGATCAGGCTCGCCTGGTATAACTTCAATTCCCAAATATGATGAATTCAACTGATAAAACTTGCTGCAAATATTAGATAAGACTTCTTTTTTTAAGAAAAGGGAAATCCGAATTGAACTGTTTATACATTTGCTGCTGTAAACTTATTCTCTTCTCTTTTTCGTTAATACAGTGATGGAAACTTTCGCCTTCCAAGTTTTGTCCTCAAAGTATAATAATTTATCATCCGATAGAAATCTCCTTTCAAACTTTGTCACATTAAATTAATACCGATTTTCTAGTTTAAGAATAAAGGGAATTATTGATGACTTTAGATTCCATCTCGAACCGAATTATTCTACCATAACCATGTGTTCATCCACTTCAGCTTATAGATTAATCTATTTTTATGGACACACATGAGTCATTGACTTCAATATTAAACAATTTCTTCACTCCGAAAGCTCATGTGGAGTAAACAGTTACTTTTTGTTCAACATTTCAATATGATATCATGACTCAATTCTTGACACGATCGTGCAATTCTTATTCTCATCCGACGAATCTTGCTATCGCAGAAGATAGATATTTATGGTCACTCTGCAGTTTCTCTATACCCCTTCATTTATTTCGGACTCTGTACAAGAGATAAATTAATTTTGTTCAGTAAAGGCGTGAACAGAGGCTCACAGAGGCTGAAGAATCCATAATTCGATTTGTCTTCATTAAGCATACTTGGCGATATTTTTCAGTGAGAAAATGTTCTCTTTTGTTTTTTATATGTTATATTTAAAATGTCTCAAGTTATTGAAATTTAGACTGTGATATGATGGAACGGTTAATCTCGATATTACCGCTTTCTTGATAGTGTTGGTTAAGCTCTGATTTCCGATAGCTAACAAATAATATGTCGGGCCAATAATGAACCTTCAAAACTAGGAGAAATTCGACACTCAACACGCTGCTAAATTTATGGATCGATGGAAATTCTCGAATTGGACGAATGATTGAGTCCTTTCCTCCTTCCTTCCACTTGTTCCCTGACTTAAGATTTAACTTCCGATCCTTCTTCTCTCTCGTCTGTCGTCTCTCAAGGTGTCTTATATCCATATCCACCACGCACAGCAAGCACTGTATTGCCCAAGCGAGAAGTGGCATTGATTTCAGGCTTATTGTGAGTGGTTTGTTTCCCTGCATGTGATATTATGAAATTGCTTTATTTGACCAAATTCTTCCAGAAGTTTTCCTTTGAGTTTGAGATTGAAATACATTGACGACTTGAAAACTTCTTCACACTTTACTCTGTATACAATCTGCAATTAAAATACGCAATACCAAATGTTTTAGCATAATTTAAAGACGAATATTAGTTAAAAGCCAGTTTATGACAGTTTTTCTCAACCAAAGTTGTACCAATCTCAAGAATAGCTGTCATTCTCTCTTACTCTAGTCTCGCTTGTATCCATGCAATCTTATCTCTTTCTCATGGTACACACAAGTGATTTAGTTTCCAATATGGAATGATGAGCAACTCCACTGGAGATCTTCGCTCTATCTTCTCAGTCCTTCACCGAGTAATCAAACGTCTTGGAGTTGTGTCCTTCTTCTGTGTTCGTCTCTTGTTTCTCCCTTGAGTTTTGTCTCCCACAAAGATTCCTCTCCATAATAAGCCTTTCCCAAAGGACCCTGTTGAGTAAAGACCATGACAGAGGAAAAAATCATAAGTTGGAAAAATAATCAATGTCACGATAGATTTTTCTCAACATTAAAATTATAGAAAAAAGGGGTTTACTCAATTTTCTTTAACAAAGGTTATACTATAATTGCTCTGTTTCGCTAAACAAGTTTTGTAGAAAAAGCTTCTTTTTGCAAGTCAGGACAGACAACTATCGAATTATTAATGATTTACTGCGTCGTAAAATAAATTGGAAGAAGTTTAAATAAATTGCTGAGTGTGTACGTATATATATATTGCAGGAACCAGATAGCAGTATATTATATATTATTTCCTCTGGTAGACAGCACTCACTTATGCAAAGCTGGCGGATGCTCTCACAGAGTCATCTCATGTAACCATGGTATTGGGAACATTGGAGGATTCTAGTTGATTAGACTCTTTTATGTTGGGAGGCCACATCTTTATTCAACCGTGTTTTATCCACTTTGGGGACATCCGGTGCCGCTTCAATGGGCCTCCTACTGACAGCCTTTTCAACTCTTGGTGTCAATCCTGGGTAATTTTCTCCGTGACACTTACTTTTTCGTTCTTTTTTGTTTCAGATATCCTCTTGGTAATCGTGTTTTGCAAGTGAACTTTAAGACACAAGCCAAAGGCAAGTTGAGTCCTTTAGCGACCACCCCTACTGGTATGTAAGCTCTTCGGGAGAACTTTCATCTTTTCAACAACAACAACTGCTGCTGCTGCTGATGTCTTCTCTTTATCTGAAGGTCGTCAACTCTGTGACACTATCGTCGCTTCGTTGACCTCTTCTTGAAAACAATTTACAAACATTAAACATAAATCTACAATTGAATAAAGCATCGTTTTATGATACTACTGGTGTATACTACTGATGGAACATGTAAACTTCAATTTTTGCCCCAACTGATCTGGATGATTGCATTTACGATGTTTTACAACCGAGACTTTCTTAAACATTTGCACCTTATTCTTCTTTTTTGACGCTGAATTCAAATCATCTCTTTATCTTTATGCAAAAAACAAGAATCTTTTGAAGTATTCTTGATTAATATACAAGAATAAATGTGATTACTGAGCTAAGGCTTTCAATTTTGCAATTTATCTCTCCTGTTCAAATAGTGTCAATGGTTCCTCTGCTAATCGTTATCTCGATCTCTAGTTCACCTTTCTTACTTTCTTTTCAGATGTTATTATTATTAATTTATAGTGCTTCTATCATCCGACATGTCACATATTATTGTATAATACTTGTTGTCTTGTTTTGTTTTGGTATTTTGGAAGCCTTCTTTGTCTTATAATGCTGGTATTTGTACATAGTGTTAAACAATATTTCGGTATGTGTTGTGTATCTTTATAATTTATGACATTATCAAATTGTTTGGGTTCTATTTTTCTTTCCAATTGAAAATTTATTTTGAAATCGGATTTAAGTTAAAAATCGTTTTAGATGCCTCTTTATTATGACACTTTGTATTCCCATAAATTTGTAGTTATTATTGGTAAACTTTTGGAATCTATCAATGAATTCATGTTTCAACTTGGTCACATTTGAAATACTATCTAAATTAAGCGGTCTAATTTTTGTAGGTATCTCGTTATCTTTTTGACTGTAATTATTTATTTTATGTTTAATCCACAGACACGTATGTATTAGATTTGTGACAGGTTTTGATTTGACTGCTGAACGAATTATTTTAGCTGAATTGACGATATATATATATATAATTTTCTAAATATCTTACACGATTCTATGCCAACTTTAATTATGTTATATTGATATAATTTGCCACCGTATTTGACGGTGTGTTTTCCATGAGTGTACAGTGTTACTTTTTTTGAGAACTACATTTTTGTTATATTCTACATTATCTGGCCTATGTTGACTGACCGTATCGATTTTTTGATTGCCCCTTTTTTGATTCTCAAATTGATTAAATTGCCATGTTCCTATCTAAATAATGATTCTTATCAACTGAACGAGACTTTGACGGTAATTATGCGAAAGTAAACATTGGTATATTTGTTGGATAGAAATAAAACCAGATGCGTTTTGCGCCACTACTTGAATCTTGTCTTATTACTTCCCCGTTATATTTGTGTGTTTGTTAATTTCTCTATATTACGTTTGTTTTCCTTAGTTTTCATGCTGCTTGTGCTACTTTCATTATGTTTATTAATCTGTTGTACTCTACCTTGTGTTTGCCATTACGTTCATTTTTGTTATATATTAATTATAGCGTATTGTTCAAACACAATTTGCCCTCTCACTAATACCGTATTCTTATTATACTTTTCATAACCGATTTTAATTGTTCAATCATTTTCGGTGTTTGTAATATCAGTTGATCTCCTTTTTTCAGGCTTTCCTTTTCTTCATTGCTTTGTTTGAGTGTTACGTTTATTTGTTATTATTCGCCTATTTTAACATTTTAGTCTTGATAATATGAAGAAGCTGTCACTTAGATACTTTGCACTTTATTGATATGGTATTAATTTTATTATTATAAACTGTTATTTATCCAATTTAAATCTTCTCTCTTATACTAATTTTAAAAGTAAATCCGCATGAATTGTAGTTGCACAGTTATCACTTCTAAAATTATTTGTTTCAAAAGATATTTCACAACTGCATCTACGTTTTTTACGTTTTACGTTTTTTTCATATTCAAAACTTTCTATATTTATTTGGCACTTTATGGTATATTTCCTCTGTTCGTTTCTCAATGAGTAGTTTCATTAATTATTTCCTCTAAATTCACATGATATCATATTGAGAAGAAGTGGTTTGCATTAATTATTATTTAATATTTTCAAAATTAGTTTTCTGTTCTTTATCGTCCACATATCAGATTTGCAGTACATGTTTCAAACGTAAAAATTGAACATTGGTTTTTCGTTTATTATAGGTTTCATTGAAAAAATCGTTCGATATATAGATGGACAGTATATGTTCCAATTTATGGATCAACGCTAATGTATTACAAAATTAGATACCAAAAGTATTCATTAAACGAAATTATACTTTATATTAATTACGTAATAAATTATTTATTTTGACAGTTAATCTTGTGTATAATATTTTACGTAACATATTAAAAATGTAAATTAACATGTATATGAAGAAGTAAAAACCTCTACATCGGTATTATATAATTCAATTTTCATCCGTTTGATATTTTGGCGC
>JAUZNC010019481.1:10948-25588 GCA_034780395.1 Vannuccia rotundouncinata
TGGTAAGTGCGAATTTCCACCGAATAAAATGATGTTGTGTTATTACAGACGCGCAAGGATATATGCAACCCCAATGATGATACAATCTTAAGCTAGCACTGAGTGTTATAAATTAGTATATAAAGGCATATGAGTAGGTTAAAAAGAGGATATGAGGTCACCTTGTTGGATCCTCTTCACTATAATAAAGTAGAAATAGGTATTTTAAACGTCAAACATGAGCTGATGGTTCACAATGACATTGATAATTAATCAGAAAGAACAGAAACAAAGCTATCACAAGACTGAACAATGTGCATTACTGCAACAATAATTCGTTCAATTACAAAATAGTTCTATGTCGGCGAATAAACCTGTTAAAGTAATTAAACAAATATTTTATTAAGACTACGGGACATCTACCTTTTCCCAATAGATACACACTACCCAAGACTAATAAAGACCATTAAGTAGCATCGTTTGATAACAGCGTGTCACTTACGGACGCTCGTAGGCATGGAATATTTCGTTGTCTTGAATTTCCTTTTCTGGATCGTTTCCTTGGGCCCGTTCTTTGGCGTCGACTGAAGCAAGATAGAAAATACACCAAGAGGTTAAAGATTGGGGGGCCGGACATACATCTTCATATGATATCCCTTTCTACGTGACAATTATGGGCAATCTTACCCATATACGTTTCTCCTTTATTTCTGAGCAGCATGTAGGCAGTCAGGGAGACAATAATGATGATAATCAATATTGCTATGACAACTGCGGCAATCCAACTGAAAGATGCCTTTTCTGAAGTGGAAAAACGAGCAAATTTATAAGCATTGTGATGCTCCTTTGGAATTGAAGCAGTTAACTATGACAGGCCAAAACGTTAATCATTGTTTAAAAGGTGTTATTCAGACTTTTAAACTGTTATTTATGTTATTCACATTGAAAGTAACGTTATCCACTTTTAAAATAGCGTTATTCACTTTTAATATAGAGTTATTCGCGTCAATATTTTTTATCATTAATTCAGTTAAAGTATTTGTCTGCTATTTAGGTATCAAAATGGCTGCATATTTGTTTTGAAAATAGTGTAATTTATGCGCAAGTTCTACATTGACCTCTTCTTCAACAGAGATTAACAATGCACCGTTAATTAATACGGCGACAGCAAAAACCTTTTTCTTAAATCACTGTTGATATTGTAGGAGCTGCACCAGGCGATATTTACAGTGGAAAAATCTTTCAAAAACAGGTACACTCATTACTTTAGAAATATTATCATAAGAACGTACTCGGTTTCGGTAGGACGGTACCATCCACCTCCATTCTGACAGTTGCAGACAATTTGGCATTCATTGGTGGGTCGTTGATGGAGTCGTAGATTAGATACTGAGTAGAGATGATCTTGTCGAGGTCCACGGAATTCATGCTTACTCTGGGGTCGTACAGACGTACTCGACAAACCAATTTAGCGTCTTTGAGGACCCGTTGCATCTTGTCGTCGAAAACTGGCTTTAGAGTTAGTGTCTATACATAGGAGAGAGAAAGTGGAAGGGTTGGTTGATGACTGGAGATCATGGTGGAGGAAATAGATACGAACAAAGAAATATGATTGTGATAATATTCAGAAAATACAAACATTGACTAACTTAAAACGCAGAGACATAATTGTCGAACGTGTTTCCATTTTAGTGGGATTCACAAGCAAACGAAATTTGGATAAATAAGTGGATATAGATTCATGTAATATTTAACAAAAATATAGTCAGACAATGATAAATATAGACATATGTACAACAAGTCCATAGATTGACAATTTACCCAACAGAAAGCGATTTACACATAATATTCATCAAGAAACAGGAATGAAAAAGTAACTGTGTGAAGTGAACTACAATAAACTAAATAGGATGCCGTCAAACAAATAGTAATAAAGTGAACACAACCACAATTCAAACTACATATGCATTTAGCCTGAACAAGGCCCCATTAGTAATATATTAATGTGATCAAGGAAACAGTGGATACCTGAAACTTCTGCAATCAACCATCAAAGGCAGTTATGAAAAGTAAGAGGTTGAAGATCAAACTGTAATCATTATTTTAGAAGTCGTTAAAACAATTACAACTAAAGATTTGAACTCACTGTTCCGTTAGAGGTATCAAAATACGAGGATTGTTCGTACTCCTTGTTATTGAGGGCCATATTATTCAGCTGCCAGAATATATTGACAATAACACCCTCACTTTCGTACGGGGCCGTGTCAATCTCACAGTTGAACTCGTGTTCTTCGTGGTTCATGCAGCCCGTGGTACAATTGAACTTATTGGGAACCACGATCAACTCGGGCTTCTCTGCAAACACGCAGCACACAGTCAAGAAATGATCACTTACAAGAGAAAGAGACGATGGCGGGTAACCTACTGATAACTCGGATTAAAGTGCTCGTCCGCATAGCCCCGTTTTCGTTGACGCCCATACACGACACGAGGTGGGACTCCGGGCGTAGACCGTCGTGATTTTTGAGATTCCGGACGGCGTAGGTCATAGGTTGCCCGGGTGCGGGGGGGTTTGGAGACAATGTGGCGTCCAGATTTCTCAGGTAAGAGGGGTGAATGGAGTCCAAGTTTAATTTGGCCTGGCCCAGGCCGATCTTCCAGCCGTTGATGTAGAGTTCCTGACCGATGTAGACATACGCCGAATTCAAAATGTGTCCAACGATAAAAAGTAGATTTGAGATGCATTACCTTGCTTGTAGAGCCTCCGCTAAATCCACAGGTAATGGTGGCATTGTCCCCAACTATCTTGTACATATACTCGGGTGGGGCTGGACTGCTAGTGAGCTGGGGTGGTCCTCTTACCCGGACATCAAATGTGAATATGTACTTCTGGATTCCGTTCTGCGACACGGTCAGTGTGTACTTGCCTATCAAGAAAGAGAGAGAAGAAGCATACTCACCTAAATAGTGGTCAACAATAAATAAAGTATTGCCAATACGTACCAGAATTTGCCTCAGTTATGAAACTGGGGAAGCTGAAGGAGAATGGGTAGGTAGTGTGACCACTATTATGCCCAGATGGGAGGTCACTTGAATCATCAAAGAGCCAGACCCCAGTTATGCCTCGGGTATCGCCTGAAAAGACTGGATCCAACGACACATCAGCCTGAAGGAGATTCGAAACGATTAAATCTGATAAAATGTTACAACTTTGACTTTCTAATATTTTTTCTCTTGAACAGATGTATCCTTAAAGAAACAATTTAAATATAATTTCACAAAAATAAAAAAAACGCATATGATACGGAACTGTAAACAAAGAACGTAAAAGCCATTAGTGGTGGATATAAATTATTATTGCTTTCATTATGCATCGCATAAAATAAATAAATCAGAATTAGCATTATAAACATTCAACTAATTGTAATTGAACCGATCGGTGTGGTGGCCGTGTGAGATCAGCAATAAACTTCAGACTTAAAATTGCGAAAAATAAAAGAGAAAAAGCATAAAAGATTTCCTCTTAATTGGGAAAATTTCCTCGTGTTCGGATTTTTAATATACAATGTATTCATTAATAATAAAACCCGAAGTGTTCGATACATCGACTAATACGGACTCTTCAAAATCGGTTCCTAAACATATAATAAGTACCAATTGTAGAGTGGCACATGTTATAATATTAAATAATAGTAACATACCTTTCCTCTCTTCAGTTTGTAAACAGTATACACCGGAGTGAGTGGAATAAAAGAGCCCGGGATGGGCTGGGTTGCAAAATCAAATTTAAGGCTAGTAACACCACTGCCACCGGTTACAGAACCAAAATGAGACTGAACTACATCACTCTCTGCGCCTTTCAATGCACAGATTAAACCGAATTTGCGATTAACACGTGTCAAACGAGTGAGAACCAAAGTACCTTAAAGAAAAGAAATTCCCAAGTAGTCAGAAAATAGCAGCCGATAATAACACAACCTGAACACTTACCATTATTGGGATAAATATATATATCCGGCATGAAAGACTTCAGCAGAACAGGGTTATCGATGGTTTTGGCGAGACACGTACCCACATTCATGTCTTCATCATCAGCGATATCACAGGCACGCCACTGAACCATATCCTTAATAAGAGGTTGGTAATCCAACGGAATTTGAACGTTCTTATTTCCACAAGGAAAAAAGTTTGGCATGTTGGCATAGGAAATTACCGGGTGTGCAACTGGATTAAAATTTAACTCTTTTCTGGGCAATGCCTCTGAAACAAAAATTATGCGATAAATTCGTGTTTTAAACATATAAAAACATCAAGTTATCTTGGAATAAAAATCAAAATGTTATAAACTTACTGTCTTTGAAGTAAACAATGTCTTGAATCTCATAATAGTTGGTGGTTACGGTACCATATGAGTTAGTCATAATTAGATAGTATAAACCAGATCTGTTTTGATCAGGCTTATTTTTAAATTTGGATATAAAAGTCGCACCTTGAAAAAAAAGAAAGTGTCTAATTGATAATATTAATATGTAAATTATATATTTTTTGAAAAATATACCTGTCTTCTCATTAAAATCGACTGTAAATTGAACAGCTCCATTATTCAAAGTGACATCCTTTGTAGTTGTTTCAATTTTCTGACAGTTTTGAAAATTATCCATGGAATTTTTCTGAAAAGTTTAGTAAATAACCACCGAAATTTAAAGAAAATCTTAACTAAAAATCATGTTCAGTTTACTTACCTTGTAACAAAACTGAGTCACTGATATACGAGCATCTGACATCAATTCTTTAACACGAAATTTGAAATAAATGATTGGAATTCTGTATGTCTTCATAATTCTAATGAGAACCTGCTCTGTTGATGAACCATACACAACAACTGCATTTATATTAACACTGATGTCCAAATATAAGGACTCATGTAATTTCTTCTTCTGCTCTGCTTCTGTTGTTGCTTTGAGAATATGAGGATTTGGTTCAAATTGCAGGTATTTCTCCAAACAATTGACTAAAGACAAAAACATGTTACAACATTTAGTAAATAACCAATAACAATGTATTTATAAAAGAAAATATTACCTTGTATGAGAAATAGGAGAAACAGTCCTCCATATAAATAATTCATTTCTGAAATATATATGACATCACATTTATTTCATATAAAATATATTGTACATACATACTATAAATGCTTTAATGAAGTATTTTAATAATACTTAGAATAGGTGTCAGTAACTTAACAGCTATTTCATATTTTATCAAATGTGCTATAAGAAATAAAAAAATCTAAAACTGTTTTATAAACAATTTTATTGGCTAATATGATTTCTTCTGCTTCTATAACCAATTTAATGATACCAGTTCCTACCTAGATAATATATTACCCAAAAGAATAAAGTATAGAAAGACATGGTTAATTCAATGAATCTATATAACTAAGAAGAAGATTTAAAATAAACTAACAAATTATGTCAAACAAGAGCACAACATATTAAAATTTTATTTCAAAGGAAAAGCTTCTTCCACTCAGCCTCTATGATAAAAGGATTGATGCAGACACATCAACAAAACACACTATTGACCATACTGAGAAATTTGAATGTCTTAATAACTCTGACAAAATGTATGCAACCATGGATGGTTACATTCAGACCAAAATTATGTAAAGTGTGAATTATAATTATAAAAGAAGTAGAATCAGTTCCATGGTTTGCAATTTCAAATCTATACAAGGTGCAAAAAGAAGCTTCACTAAATATTAATAACCAATAATCATTCATATAGTATTTTAATTTATGCAATTAATTAGTTTACACAAAATACAATTTTCGATTTTAAATGTGTCATTTTCTTATATAATAATTGTTAGATAGATATAATATTTTCCTAATACATTTTTTTAATTTAGAAAATCAATAAAAATGTACTTAACATTATCCCTGAGTTTGAATACTCTAACCAGGTAAAACAAATTCAAGGGCCTCCTATTTTTCCTGATAAAATAGATAACTAGGGGATCAAAA
Organism: Vannuccia rotundouncinata; assembly: GCA_034780395.1. Lineage (NCBI taxonomy): Eukaryota > Metazoa > Platyhelminthes > Proseriata > Coelogynoporidae > Vannuccia > Vannuccia rotundouncinata. The sequence continues at coordinate 16,954 of JAUZNC010019481.1, forward strand.
TATATAAATAATATTATATAGGTAATGAAAAATAAATATCTTATATATTTATCTGCATTAAACAAGACTCCACTGCTCCAATTTTAAATGCCACTTTATATTCTTCAGCTGTTAGATGTCCTGAATATCTTCACTAAATTTAAACTTATCAAGTTTAATTAAAAAAAAAAAAAAACAGTCAATTCTTTCCAGGAACAACATTTTAATGAGTAATAAAATACACTTCACCAAAACTGATAATTAGGCTTATTTTATAACATCATTTGGATTTGAGGTAAAAACACCTATATTTCAGGATTTTATGACAGATTTATCTGAAAATGCATTTATCAAGGTGCATGGGTCTGAAGGTAAGGGATTTTTGAGTAAACATTTTTAAAGATTTTTATGAATTTTTAGGACTAGTAACTTTTTAGGTCAATTGTGGACAAGAGTCAAAAAAGCAAAAAAAAAAAAGGGTTTTAAGATTAGTGAGAGAGGCCTGTTTTTTGATTGTGTCACATCCAGTTTAGGAATAATATTTTTGTATCTAACCATACATACAGAAAACAAATTGGAAAATGTTTTTTTGGAATATATAAAAATAATTTAAACAAACACAAACTTTTCATCAGCATGTCAAGAGTATTAAAATGCATTGAATAATTAATTATTAAACGTGGCTAGAATATTATGAAAACAATACTGTCATTGATAACTGATTACATAGAAATAAAATTATCCAAAAGTACATACATGACTGTATGGTTTGTAAATAAAGAATTTTCAGACAGCATTTTTGTTTATGTACAGATGATAATACAAATATAGTCTGTTTATAAATTTGTACTATGCTTGCAAAAATCTTGGTATTAATTGCCAATTATAAATACTGGACATTGACACATTTTATAGACTTATGCATAAATAAATATTCATAAATTAAATAATGTTCTGGAGAGTGGGCATGTTTTTCAGGACCTTTTCAGGATCTATCCTAGTAAAACTGTAACCTTCATCCTATGGTTAATGCAGCATTTTCATGGCAATATGCATGCACAACATTGTAGGTAATTTCAGTCAGTTTATATATAAAAATTGGGCACTGCACATACAAGATATTGGCAATATTTGCTCTAGAAAAAAGTCATGTATGGCATGAATCATTGAAATGTAAGATTAGCCTTAACACACAACGTTACCTGTCACATTATAATGAAGCCACATTAGCAAATATATAGATACAAACAAATAAAAATTTGAAGAGAATTAAAAAGCATGTGATAAAATAATGCATGAAAAGCAGAGTATTTCAAATTATAATTACATGTTACTTTGTAAAAAGGAAAAACATATGGTTCCTATAGAATGTAAATTTATATGCAATTAAAAAAACAGATACTCACCAATATTGTTATAAATGAGAAATTTAAGAATAAATATAATTGTAGATGGAAAAAGAGAACAAGAAAGACTTCCTGTGATATTTAATTTCGCGGCTTTTATAAGGTTATTTATTATCTATGTTTGAATATTGTGTAACACATTAAAACGAATTAATTTAATAATTTTCAGTACAGTATTTTCCAAAAGTTTCTATGACATAGAGAAAAATATTTTTATAATTATATAATTATAATAGTCCCGAATATACTTATAAAAATTAAACTATATGCAAGCATGGTGTACAAAGAGCCTTGTGTAAACAATATGTAGTAGGACAAACTTTCAAACTAATGAATTGTCATATGGTTCGACCTCCAGCACATCCTTGTGAAGTCGTTTTGTTTCTAGCTTATGGAATATTTTTAGGAATCTTGCAAAGGCCAGTGTAATGCTTTTTTCAGGTGAGCTATATTTCTCGCTTTCTGAGCAACTATTTCCGGTTTCAAAGTGCACGCAAGATGTCAAGTCTGGACTTGTTGACCCATCCTGTAGCCAGATCCGTTGTCATTGTCCTGTGTAATGTTGTTTGTGGTAATTTAGTTCCTCAGACCTTATCTGTATGCTGACATACGTGGATTATCTTCCAATGATTGAGTAACATTTTCCTGTAGTCGCCTCTATCTCGCTCACCACTTCGCGTAAATTATGGATGCTTCCGGTTTCAAATAACTTGACAAGACACATTTTTAATACTCTGGGATCTAGTTGATTAGCATCAAATCTTTCACTTAATTTGCTTTTCAAACTTCTGATTGCAGCCTAGCCATACTTTGATCGCTATATCGTGATACTAGGCGGCTACTAATTAAATTCTATATTTAATAATTTGCATACTAGCTGGCTGCTGTCCCTCATTTTTCAGTAGAAAGTAAATTAATAAATCCAAATTGTAATAAATATTCAAATTTACGCATAACAGTTTTCTCTATGTCGAATAAGAGTATGGATATTATATTGATTAAAAATTCCATAGAATGATTATTGTAAATATTATATATGTAAATAAAAAAAAAAGATTTTCTCTATGTCGTAGGAAATTATTGAACATAAGGTTTATGATTGTTCTATTATATTTTGTATTCAATCAAATTTTAAATGCAACATTATGATCAGAATTTATTATGTTAATAATAATAATTTATTTACAGCTATACCTATGACAATAAATTTACAGTATATAATAATTCAATGCATTTATAATTCAGGCCCGTATAGGCAAAGGAGGTTCCGACGGAGGTTTTTCTAATTGTTTCATACCTTTAATTTTTCTAAAGGTCTATAAAAATATCCATCAAACTTCATTTTTATAACCAGAAGAAATTTGGTAAATCACCATGTTATGATAATGTTTCATTGAAAACACATAAGTGTTTCGAAAATTCCATATTTTTGAAATTTCTTTCAGATACATACAAATTCTATGCAATAATTTAATTTCAAAGTCACTATTAAATTTTGTTTACGAAATAAAGGAATTTGCAAGTAAATAGTATAAGAAATATATTCCAAATTGAGATTTAGAATGAATTCAAACAATGACACATACATCGACAAACCCGCAAATACTTTATAATTAACCTCCCAATACAGTTAGAGATTTAAGTCGTCTAATTTACTGTAAACGGAATATTTATTTGATATATAGTTTGTCCAGGAAAAAATGCGCGTTTAAATCCTATGAAAAATATTTTTTAATATGACCAAGTACAAATGAGTCAGAATTTTTACATGAAAGTAATTGTTTCTGGATCATATCATTCATACCATGTTTAAGGATGAGACGGTGATTTAGATATTAGAGACAATAAGCACTACATATGGTGGTCAGAGGACCTTGAATAAATTGTTTATTATAAATCCAACCTAGAGGACAGTGTTTATTCATCCAGAGTTGTAGACGAGGTGGTGTTGGTTCTCTAAACAAGTCAATGACTTCTCCACGATTATTGGCGAGAATGACGACAGCAATCCATTGTGTTCCAGATAGGTTGGCAGTATCAGTATTCACAATGAGCCCAAGTGATGTATATTTAGGATTTTCCGGGAGTTGATTCAAGGGATAGATTCCAAGGAAATCGTTTTTGGAAAACTGTGAATTTTTAGTAATGAGAAGACCGAGTTAACATTATTAGCCCTTGTAGTCGACGAGAACGCTGCATTGGCGTGTAATTTCTACTTTACCATCAAATATCGCCATGAATATTACATGTATAGTGCTTGCGAGTACATCCTTAAATTTCACCTCCAATCGAAGATTACCCTCTTGATAGGGTTGAACATGGTCTGTTAGAGACAGATCAGGTGTTAGATTGATATGTAGAGATTAAAACCACCTGCGACATACTCCTCTAGAGAAATACCAAAATTTTCATTGGGCATAGTCTTGTAATTTGACACATTTTATCAATCAATATTATATTTTTTTAAATGTTTCATATTAGTTATTCTGACTATAAATTATGATACCTTGATCTATTGAGCTTCTACTTTTAGTAGTTACACGATATTTTACTTCTTATAAACATTTTATTTTTATATTTTTATGTATACCCCCTATAATAATTATAATTCGTGGATTAAATTGAAAAAGTAAATTCAAAACAAATGTTAAATTAAATTAGAATAATAATGTATTAAAATGATACAAAACTTACAAAAGATTTCAAATTAACACCATACTTGCATAAAAATGTACAATATCATATTTTTTCTTAAAAATATCAGAAAATATCAATATCAATATTAGATCTCACTTCCTTTGAAATCGTACAAATTGAAGAAATTAAAAGTGTTAATGTTTATTTAAACATATTTTGTGCTACTAGAATACAAATACGCTGTATAAAATAGAAGGAATGTATTCATCAATAAGATTTTCCAAAAAGGTGCACAGAAAAATTTTTTAAAAATTAAAAGTGTTACCGGGAGAATTATACAAAAGTTGTGAAATATGTGAAAATTTGAAATAAACTAGATACATCTGATACTGGACACGCAAAGTTAAAACGGGAATACTTTCAAGTCAGTGACAATACATTGATGCAACTCTTCAACTGATGAGTTCATAACGGCAATTTCGTTGTATTTTCTGGATACTATAGTTGATTTGTATGTTTGTCACGCTTTTCGCGTTCTACATTGGTCCATTTTGACAATTTCACTGTTTCATGGCGAAGATCAGGATCCCCTAAGATTTCAACAAAATGATCCAATATCTTAGTGGGTCCACATGTTACACAGACCCGATCAATACAATCTCTTTTAGCAAAGTGGTCATCATACTCGCAAACTGTTTCTCATTGTAATCTTCCACTTTGTTAATGTGTAGATGCGGTAATGAATTGGAAGCACAAAATTTGTTCAAAGCTTGCACTTTTCGAGTAATATTACTGTGGTATACACAGATAAAATTTTCTTTTTTGGTTCCAACCTTTGCAGTAACTAAGTACTTCGGTCTCATTTTGGTAATATATTCTCGAATTCAGAAGCCTTTTCTATACTCGGGTGTTAGAGGTCCAAAGAGTAGACTTGTTCCATCCTTATAGAGAACCATTTGGTTAAGAGTGTAATTTTGAAAGTTAAAAGGATTAGTTGCAACATCTCCAATTATAAGCCTTATTATCAACCATTTCAACAATGATCAACTTGGGCATATGTCCACGAAACAGTCCCTCCTTATTATGAGTCATACTTCCCTGTGAAATGGTATAAGAGAGCATTTGTGTATGTCATACAGGATATATGGCATTATGACTCAGAAATTGTCTCTCATGTTCCAAAATGATGCTTGGTGCCATTTTTACTGGTCGAATATGTAGTAATGCATCGATAATTTTAATTCGTCCACTTGCAAACATCATGTAGAAATCAGACTGGCTCGCACGAGTTTAATATGGAAATCCAATTAATTGAGTAGGTATTTATTCTGTGTAATCATATCGAGCCAAAAGGGCTCACATAGTAAAAGGGTTTTACTATTTAACCTTATCCCGACGGGCGTCGCAACGTTTTCGACGAGATAAAAGTTATTTCACCCAACGGGAATCGCAAACGTTGCGATTTTCATAAACATACAAATGAATGAATTTCTAAAAAAACATTTTTCATCTTATTGCTTATGAAATCATTTACATAGACTATAGGGTTAGTGTCTACTACCTTAGTTTGGTAACCGTCGGACAAACACCCCGTCCAAAGAAGATCGAAATTTGACTGGTCATGAGGAATAAGCTGAGAGACACACGCACTAAATTGAAAAAATTTGGTTGGAAAGTGTGAGTGTGTATAAGTTATATGTGTGTATATATATAACCATATCACTAAATAATTTCATTCACAGATTTTCTGCTCACGTTTTCAACGTTACGATTCTGCTTCCATACTCTCCTTCTGGTTTCAATTCAATTCAATTATATATTATTATATATTATAATTTTATACTATATATTGTACCTACTATTTCTACTATATTATCAATACTATTCTTTATATATATAATATGTTCGATATATATTGTTATAATATAATTATATATTATTATTTTATACTTCCTTTTTATACTTCCTTTTTATACTATTTATTATCAATATAATATTTTATATATAATATTTACGTGCGCGAGAAGCCAAATTATCACTTATACAGTTATACTTATATCACATATACCAGCACCATTCATGCATCGGTGTTCTTCCAACAACACCCTATCGTTACTGAAAAAAGATCTATTTTTACGAAATTTTACGTTTATTTTATTTTAGACTTCTCGAAAATATTGTTCATAAAAGTCGACAGTCTATGAAATTGAAACTCTGAACTGAAAATCACAATTATGTATAAGCACAACACAACTAAAAATACAGGTGTTATTTGAATTAATTGCATAATATTCTCAAATTTTAATAATCTTAGTCCGATATTCTTGGGTTTGCTCTTTCTCTTCTTTGTTTTCTTACTGGGGCGGATACTTTGCACTTTCCGTTTCTTAGATGAAATGGAGATTTTTTACTTTTGTTTATAGGCCTCTTTTGGTTCTCAGCGCGGGGGCTAGAATATCCTCTCCAATATATTCACGACTTATATTACCAATTTCCCTCTTTGCCCACTTTCTGAGATTCTTACGAACATCCTTATGATTTCCAGCGACAACATCTCCAATGACACCTGTGGCAAACCTTGACGGCAGATTGTGCAACACGTTTACCAGCATTTAACATGTATGGCAATAATTTTCTCAGAATAGGAGTAGCAAATCTCTTGATGGTGCTGAAAAACCTCCCCAACTTTAAGACGGCTGCAGGCGTATACGGGCATGGATGCATGAATTCACCACCCCTCATCGGTAATGAATATCCAACCATGCTAACTCCTTAATGAATTTGAATTACTTCATCATTGTTTATAGCCGCTTTCGAAAGGGGAGTAAGATGACAGTTTCTCCCTCAATGAATGGTATAAGTTGATCGGCGTCATCATATATAGGGGGCGACAAAAAAAAAATATTTTTTTTATTCAAAGAGATTATTTAGTATTATAAAGTCATCTATATCCTAAGTCTATTTGAATTTGAATTTGAATTTCAATTAGTATTATTATCATTATAAAGTCATCTATAGTCTATTTGAATTTGAATTTTGAATTTCTATAATGATTTTTATTACCGATTTATTATTTATTCACTTTGTATAATTATGAATCATAAGCAATGCGATTTAAACTTAAGTAGAAATCACTACAAAGCAACTGCAATACATGAACTGCTGGTTGAAGGCTGGGATGAAGTCGCTGTAGTTGGTGTTAGACGAGTTCAAGCGATATGCAAAGAATTTGATGAGGGACGTGACAGTATAAAAAGACTTGAAGGTTCCGGTCGACCACGAACTAGCACATGTTCAGAAAATGTCGAGCATGTCAGAGAGTTAATAGAAGACAATAATCGGTTATCTTGTTCAGAAATTGAAGTTATTACACGCATCGATGAACGATCAGTGCACAGGATATTGACGAAGTCTTTACACAAAATGTATTTGTGTAGTCGTTAGATGCCACATGCTTTGACGGAGCAAAATAAAGAAAATCGTATTGAATGTGCCAGAGAAATGTTAAAAACACTTGATCGGAGATTGATAAAAGAAAAGTTAATTGTACTGGACGAGAAATGGGTATATCTCAGAAGTGTTAGACCAAAGGAGTTACACAGAGCTTGGGTTGATGGTGCAGGTGACAGACCACAGCAAGCACGAAGAACAATTTCTGACAGAAAAGTTATGCTGATTCAGGCCTGCAACTTTTGTAAGTCGTATACGTACAGTGAGATACTTCTTGACGGTGGTTCAATCAACGCAGATAGGTATTTGATTTTCTTACAGAATTAGTTTTGACAAATTGGAGAGGCAACTTCGTTTATCTATTCTTATTCGTGACTGGTTAACTGTTGAACATGTAAGCCTAACGAAGCAGCCTCCTATTCGCCTGATTTCAATTTAATGGACCGCTACATCTTTAGGAATTTCGAAGTATTCAGGCGCCAAGTTAATTTTAACAATAGATTTTATGGAAAGTTTGACTGATATCCAGATGAGAAAAGAATTTGATCAGCTTAAAATTCATTTATCAAATGAGATTGAAGCTGGTGGTAATTACGTATGATGTACCACAGAACTGTATTTGTTTACATAATTATGCATGTTAATAAGCTTGTTCATGTATTGCAGTTATTTTTTACTAATAAAAGTTCTAACATTATTTGAATAAAAAACTACCTTTTTTTGTCGGACCTTTTTATCAATTGAACATTTCATACAGAAGACATATAATGGTCTATGATATAATGGTATATATACTAATAGAGTCGCCAAAAGCACTTGTTGGAAAATGTATCGTGCAGAGTAATGGTGCTAATGCATTACAGACAATCGTTTCTGAGCATGCATCGCAGTACACATATAAAGAACAGATGCCGCATATTTGTTTACGATGAGTTTGCGGAAATTTGGTAAAGTTCACTTAAAAACATAAAGATTTAGGGTGTAATCATAATTCAGAGACCATTTTTCTCCTTACCTATTTACAACCATCGCCCTAGTATGATATTTTTGACCTCCAATTGTTAACACATTGAACCCGGATATATGTATAATAAAGTGTAAATATTTTCAAAATAACTAAGTGGGTTTCTTTTTTTAGAAAAAAAGTAACACTTTATAGTTAT
>JAUZNC010019492.1:0-25575 GCA_034780395.1 Vannuccia rotundouncinata
TTATTGACACTTATATGACGACTTACTATTTGCTATTTATTGCTTACTCAAATATTACATTTTAATTCAATAGAAATCAAGATCATTGATGATACATACCCTCTAACGATTAAAAGTATGGCAATTAGAGATTCAAAATTAAACGATAATACATTCAATTTTGAGAAGGGTGCATGCTACAATTCCAGAGGAAAGAGAACGTTTATGGAGTTGGAGTATAAATATACTTTATATTATGTTGTAATATATAACGCTTACAAATACGGGAGAATAGGGCATGAATTAAAAGTAAGTCTATTTGTTATATTTATCATGTTAAAATTCAAGGAAATGTAAAAAAATATGTACGATACAATTAATACAAATGGTATAAAAAAATAAAAAACTCTGTGATAAAATTAACCCCCCTTAAAAAAATATTATATGAACCAAATTTGACAAAGTTTTAAAAGAAAAATAAGTAATTATCAACCGTTTCGACTTCTTCAGAAATAATAAGTTTTATAAAGATGAAATTTAATTTAAATAGCAATGAAAATTAATTTAGTAAAACTTAAATTAAAAGAAAACAGAAAAGAAAAAGAAAAAATCAAAGCATGTCCATATTGTTTCGTGAGAGCGTATTATTGTTGAGTTATGTTTTCTATTAACATAGTTTTTTATAATGAGTTCTGTTCTTCTGTATCCTTTGCAAAAACAATGCTGTGAAAGGTTTGTCAGAATGAATAGAGTCATGAATTTGTAAGTTATGTAAAGACATTGCTGATTAATGAGTTTTGCTATTATGTATATATTTTGAATGTTTTTGGAGACGGATGGCAATATGTGTTTATATGTTAGACCAATATACAAATATATATATCGGCAATATATTTATTTTTGAAGATAACAGTGGATTAATAAAAAAAGTTTATTAGCACGTCTTAAAACATTTTAATAATATATATATATATATGAACGTTATTCAATTGATTGAGTATATTGATGTTAGCAATTATTTGATTTGCATAGACAAGTGGGGAATGCTTTTAGTGTAGATAAATATTTGATCATATTGAAATTAAAATTACAGATAGCTAAAAGTTTAGTAGTTTAGTCGAGAGCATATTTTATTAGCATTCAAACAATTTTAACGAATGTTAATAATATCTATAAAATTCTAACAAATTTTAGTAAAAATTTACCAATTTTTAACGAATTTTAGCGCTTAATTTTTCTAAAAAATCTCTAAAATGATTAAATTTTGTTAAATTTACTCAAACTTATGAAATGGGACTTAGCTTTAAGTAGCCTGCCCCTGATTTGAGAAAAATGCCCCTGATTTCAAAACTGCCCATATATACTGACTACTTTAAAAGAAAGAAATCATTTTTTCTTTATAAAATGCAAAATGTTGTATGAATTAAATTATGGCGGCATGCGACTACCAGGAAGCAACGGTTTCTATAATGCAATTTTAATCGTTTATCTATCGCTTTTCGCTAGAGTTACTAATTGGCGTCCATTAATTTGTCTCTGTTTACCCTTTTTGACCATTTGAGTAATTTAAAATTGCAGTAGTAGACTTGCATCGGTTCTGCAAAGCTTGAGATTGTATCAATTGTTTTGTGAATATGATTTGGTGGTATAGTCACTAGTGTTGACCCTAGTGACAAGTTGTGAGGTTGTATGCATACATTTTTTGTATATTTTATGCTCTAAATTTGAGCCACAGTTTCCAATTTCATTGCTAGATATTTTTCTACGCCGGTAAGTTTTGAACCGTTCTCGTAAAAAAACTTATGGACTGTAAAGATTTCGTCTCTTCTATTAAATCATCAATTACAGCAACATCCAGAGGCCTTATCAGATTCAGCTCTACATATGTTGGAGGGTGATATAGAGATATTATATCTGCCAGTCATTTTGAAATCGTGTGCACTTTCCTTAGCTCCTTTTTGAACATTTCCTTTCGATGTTTTAGTAAATTTTCCACAAATTTTGTCTTTCCAGACATTGGTGGTCCGCCAATCATGTTGGTGTAATGCTCAATATTGTTTCAGGTTATATGAAAACAATTTTCATTTGAAACAAAAATTATGACTAATAGAATTTCAAAAACTTGTACATAAGTTTACAATCGGGCAGCAACAAAATCAGTCGAGTAACTTGAAGGAAGAATCGGAAGACCAGAAAAATTTGGACGAAGAAGAAGAGCTGTCAACTGGCCGGTAATAAGGGAGAGTACTCACCGGAGGGACAAATCTCACTTTTGAGACAAATCTTAAACGTGTAAGAAAACTTTTATATTTCTCTACATCGGTCACGTTCAACGATAATTTACTCTCGAGAAAATTATACATATTTCACTGAATGAAATTGAGAAAATCGCTGAGTGGAACCGAATAAGTTGTTATATCTCGATCGATGCAATGCAAACTGTCAACTAGAATCAATATTTGAAAAATTCAACTGGGTGAAGGAAAGGGGTCCACTGGAAACTCCAAGGTCTCGGTAATACAGGAGGCTATATCAGACTGTCAATGTTTTGATTTCATGACCAAATCTCTTAAATTGTAGGCGAAAGAACTGCATAGTATCAGAATGTTTAAAAAGGTGGCAATCATAACTACGTATATTTTGAAAGGTCTGATCGAAAGTGATGAATATAGCGAGAGAGTTTAATTAGTATGTTATCAAGTCTTAACAATTAAATCAATGCATTTTTTAAAATAATCATTTGATTTCTAACTTTTAAAGTAATCAGTATGGGCAGTTTTAACTTCTCAAAATCATTCGCAGTTTTCTTAAACCAAGAGCAGTCTGCGCTCAAATCAGGGGTAGGATACTTAACTCTGGGTTACATCTCAAACATTTGGGAAAGATTTTATAAAATGTAACTATTTTAGGAAAATTTATGTATGTTACCGATATTTGGGGATTTTTAGTGTAAATAAACATTTGGTAAACCCTCAGAGCATAACGTCTGCTCCCTCAGCCACCGTTTTCAAATTTTTATTGAAAACACATTCGTTGCAATTAGCCTATATTATTGAATATTTATATGTATTGATTCTTATCATTGTTAATTAGAAATTGTACCATATACAAACTTTTATGTACAAACTTTTTTGCTCTTTGACAAGCTTAACGCTTATAAGGCGCCATATAAATATAGTTATATTATTTTTTTATTATTATTTATACATAACACGCATTGGAAAAGGGTTAAAATGGATTTAAAATAACAAAACCTTTTATTAGTGTAATTAAGTCACCCTAACAATTTGAAACTTTCAACGATGAATTGTTAATTATTTTAATTGTGAATAACAATAATGAAGAAGAAATTTACGAAGCGATGTTCAATCAAAAAGTATTTCAATTTACAGGTAAGTATCAAATGTATCGAATTAATTAACAACGAACAATGTTTTCCCAATTTGAGTGATATCTGAAGAATTTGGCAAAGATGGGAAAAGGGTAAAGAAATTTCTGAATACTACAAAGCAAAAATCCAATCTAAAGATCCTAGATATAGGAGAAATATGCAAGTCTAACTAGTTCGTAGCATTAAATGAACTAAGAAATAAAGAAATTTTGGATACGTAATTTCTGATGAGCTGAAAACAATCAAGATTGAACAGAATATTATTAAGTCCATCAGCTTAAATAACAATTCCATAATTAACAACTATTGGTTGATTAATGTTCGACAAGTATTATTTTCCTTGATAACAGAAAAAAATGATTTGGAGATGATTTCCAAAATAATTATTTTCTGTACACAATTTTTAAAGTATACTATTTTTTATGTAAAATATTATCTAATGTTAATGTCACTTTAGTAAATATATAGACCTCATACAAAAATATAAGTTACCTATATTATGTAATGCCAAAAGTGTTAACAAATCGATCACACATAAATAAATGAAATAAAAAAATAATAATTTCCTCAATTTCATTAAAAAAAAAAATTTCTGCTTAAGACTTCACAGAGCAACAATGAAACAAATGGATGGTCCCTTTTTGCAAATTTTAGATTTGGATTGCCAAAAAATGTGACTTCAAATGTGAATATGTAAATATGATTAATTAATATATTAATTAATTTGTTTGCGCTTAGAGAAGGTATTACCATATAAGAGCTATTTAAATACTGTTTTATTATATTATTATTATTCATGATCTTAATTTCAATTAAATATAAATGTTAAATATATAAAACTTTCTTTTATTTGTAGACACGAAATCGAGAAAAAAACTTTTGGCGATCGTGTTTTTTGTTTTATCAGGGTTATTATTTCACAAAATTTATTCACAGTTGTCTTCATAAATCTGTTGATTATGTCGAAATAAAACTTCTGCCAATGAGTCAGTCTCCTGACATGTTTGATTTTAACTTTTGTGAAATAACTTTTTATGGAGTGAGAGATGGTAGGTTGTCCATACATATATAATACTTATTACTACCAAAATTGTAATTGAAAAAAAACATAATATAACTCTTAATTGTGATTAATTAAATTATGTAACATGTATTCTGAAATATAAATATTACATAACCAATTGTTACTCTTAATGTAAAAAATTGAAACAATTTTGATTACAACAAATTTTAATTATTTAATTTTTTAATTTTTTTTTTTAATTTCTTTTATCAACTAGAGGAATTTGTTCCAAACCCTACCAAACCGAGTTTAACTAGTGCCACAGAATTTGCAACAGAAAATTTGACAGGTAGTATTGATCGGCTACATTAAATACAACTCTCAAATTACCTGCCCTTGGTTTTGCTTTTTTCTGATAAAAACTAAATAAATCTTTAAGTAACTCGTTTTATTATGAATGTTTAATTGCAATGTTTAATTGAATAGTTTAATCGCTATTCATTACCTTATTTCTGCCATTGTGGTATTGATCATTGGTCAAAATATTTAATCGTCTAATAATAGATTATTAAGTTTGGAAATTCGTAAAAATTGATCATGTCGATTATATAAAAAAATAAAGAAGACTATTAAAAATACGCCCTGGAAACGAATACTCCACTATAATCTTATACATGTCTAAACTTACGATCGCGATGGTAGATTGTTAGCTCTCTATGTTCAAAAACATATACGCGTTACCTACACTGTAGGTATATTGTAACCTCAACAAATTATGCCTTTTTGTAACCGCTACTATTCACTCACAAACGGTTTAATATTATGAAATAATTATAATTGCATCTGGTAGCGTAGCCTCGGCTTAATCAGGAACCCAAATGTCATGCCCGTTATAGACTTTCAAATATAAAGTTTCAAAAATCGCATAATTTCGTCATTATTATTCTTATTATTGTTCAGCACCAATAACGACCGATTTGGTTTAATAGCTTTAACCGATTTGGTTGAAATATGCAACATACATTGGGAATGTGCTAAAGAGGAAGGAACAATTTGAAACGTTTAATGAATGGGTTCCTATTAATTGATAAGTCAATATTCATAATCATACTTATAATGAAACATATTTTCTTAGTAAAACTCATTAAATAACATAGAGTTAACCATAAACCATTGATATCGTAATAATGACAATACATTACAATATCAATGAGTAAAACCAGCACTTTTATAAATGGTAGAAATTAAATTGGTTATACTCATAGACAGTCACTCATTTGAACACTTAATAATTAAAATCTAATTCTAATAACTATGATGCAACTGGTTAGTTCGGTGTAGTCTTATATAACCTATCGAATAGGACGCGCGCACATATCCTATATAATAAATAAAATATTGAACATATTCAATAAAAGTGTGATATTATTATTAGCCAAAATTCCAAAAAGTGTGTTAGCTCATAGTAAACTATTATTTGATTTGAGCTAACTCCGTTTTATGGAAATTCATACATAATTTCCAACTTGATAAACCTATAATAACGGCTAAGTAAATGATACTTTGTAGAAACAACTTTATATTATAATTTACTAACATAGTACATAATAGTTATTACCTAAACTTCACAATATTAGATATATTGATTATTTTGCATAAGTATTAATGTATAATTTGTTTTAAACGTAAATAGCTTTAATCAGAAAATAATATTGTATGAGATATCACATTTTATGGTATATAATTTCGTTTGTGGTATGAGCTAACACACCTTTTGCCATTTTTTCTAATAAAAAATTAATAATTCTGATGATTTGTTATGATATTCTATTGATTATCGTGGAATTTGTTTTTTCATTACAGGATTATTTATTAATTGATTATTAATATTTTTTTTTCGATTTAACACAGGAAAGACTTTTCACAGCATACTGTTCAGCGAATAATAGTTCAACTTATAATAAATGCAAAAAGCAAATAGATTCTTTCAGAACATGTTTTATATATTGCTAATTATTGTTATCATACAAATTATTTTCCATCCAAATTATAATATTATTTGAGAACTTTTCACAATATACACTATGTTATAATATTAAAAGGTTGCAATATGCATCATATTTAGTCATTTATAATTTTAAAACTGTTAAGTAATAAATTAGTTTAAATATCAGTTATTTTCTAATAATGTTGGTGTGTTACAGAAATGTCTACAGAAATTTTTACAACAGGTAAGAGTTTTGTTTATCTTCAAATTAGATTAAGATGAGTCTTTCAGATTTTTAATAGCAGGGTTACTTGCTTTGTCTAATTTCACTGATAGAGTAGGAAAATGTCGTTATGAAAACGCTAGTTATTTGTAGAAATAAATAGAAAATATTCTTTTTAAACAAGATTGTATTTACAAGTGTCAACGTTTTTTTTGAGTTGTGTTTAATTTGATACATTTATAAATGCAACAACTGATACGTTTTTGTATGACTAAAATAATCGTCAGCAACTTATAAAGCAACAAACATAGCATGATGAATGCATTAGAAAACATGCAATTGACATTTAGATTTTGCTATGAAAATGTTAACTTACATAAATATTGGATAAGTTATACATCTAAATGAAGAAAATGATCTGCGGACAACTGAAAATTAGATTTTTAAATCGTATCACATATTAACTCACTGTCAACTATAAAACAACCACGGACTATTTTTATTTCATGGAATCTGCTATACTTGATACCCAAATGACATAATCTTCCAACGCTAAGCAATATATACGGACGCGAAAACTTCGTTCATGAAACAAATCTCAACCTTCGAGCGACATTAGCAACACGACTATAGAAGGTTGTCGTTTCCAAAAGGTCACAATGGAAATTTATGTGCAGCGGAGTGTGAAAGAAACTAGAAAACACTTTTTTTCTGAGCTGTCAAAAGTTCAAATTCACTAAAACAAAATGTGAAGAGAAAAATGAGGTTATCTAAATTGAAACGATAGATAAAATTATGTTAACTATTCCTTTAATTATTTATTATATAAGATACTTAATAAATTCAATAATCTTTAAAAGAAAGGTTTATAAAATTAAGCCATATACTTACAATAACTACTTTAATTATACTCTTTAATAGAATAAAATACGTTTATTATTATGTTGTAGTTATACTTTAGAATAACAAATATTTTGGGATGTTTTTATTTTCAGTTCAAAAGATCAATGATGATGTAAACAAAGGTGCCTCTTTAGTATTACTTTATACATGAATAAGAAACTATGAATACATATCTTGTCTATAAAGCTCATAATATACTCAGTTAAAATATGTATTTCTTTCAATATTCAATTTTTTAATTTAAAAATATGTTTACAAATTTATTACAATTTCCCCATGTTAGTGGAAAAAGCGATATAACAACACTTTATCTGGTTTTTAATTAATATTTTAGGTACAATTATGGCAGTATTATTTCCCACCTTATTATTGGTAAGTATCGGTATATTGGGATATATTGTTTGGAAACGCAAAAGAAGTTCTGAACATGATAGAGGCTCCATGATGGTCTTTACATCAAATGTCCCGTAAGAAAACAGTATAGATTTATATTATTTAATGTACACTGCAAACTATATTACTACTATTAAATTTACCCTATAAACTGACTAAACGGGCTACCGAGATATGTACAGAATTAAAGCAGAAAGGAGAAAAGCATTTTTTTAAATCAAATTTTGTAACCATTTGACCAAAACGTTTGTTTTACTGGCAGAATAGAGATTATTTCTCTTAGTGGAGTGGACAATAACATCGTTTATATAGAAGAAGGTAATGGTTGAACACGTATGATGTATAAAAGAATTTGAACCATATCTACACAAAAGAAAAATTTTCTCTCTATGGAAAATTGAACCCATCAAAGTATATCTGGGCTCCTGTTATTTATCTAAAATCAATATTTACTTGAGCAGGATTGTGTTGATTATGTGGTTAGCTTCCTGTAATGACTGTGTTAAATGAAAATTAAATATTGCATTTTTATCGGTTGTTTGGCATGTATAGTACCTCTTTAGTGCTTGCTCGTGTGTGCGGATAGTGTGTTTATGTGAAAAGTTATCCAAAGTTCCTTTTATTTATTTATTTATTTTATTTTATTGTTTATTTTTACCTTTTAATTTTATTTTTGTATATCTAATTCTAAAATCTAGAACAATATGTCGCAGTAGTAGCAGTCATTTTGAACTGTATTTTATTTTGCCATTTGAAAGTAAAAGTTATTATACGTATTAACTATTAAGTTATATTTTATTTATAATAGACAAAATGCAAACATTTGAAACATATTCAAAGTTAATATTGAATCTTAATCAAATGAAATAAATTCTTTTGTCATGTAACATCTAGACTAAAACAAAAATTACGGACGAATACCATACAAGATATTTTAAAATCATGTTAAGATATTTATAACATTCATTTGTATTATTCACTGAAATTATTTATAGTTTGGCTTACATTTTTCTAAAATTTGCTTTACTTTTTTACAGAAGTTTAAGATTCAGGTAGGTTTCTATACTTCGATTTATTAATGGACTTGTTTGATATAAACTTATAAATAGAGTATATATTTTATTTTATTTATATTATAAACTAATTACATATTACATGAACTATCTATACTATTATAGATTAATTAGGGAAGGCGACACATTTTTGATAATCTCTTTTCGTAAAATTTTTTATTTGATGGGTAACACATAACGATAATCATAATGAAAAAAATAAAATAGAAATATTCGCTTTATATGGCAGGTTAAATGGAATTTCTATATGAGGGGACTTTAATAAGTTTTAGGACTCGATTTCAATACCCTACACATATAAAATATGCATTTTTATTAATAATAAATACATCTAAGATATTTCTGAACATTTCAAGTCAATATCTCTATGAATCACTTCATAATTCCAATTTTTAGAATTCCATATCAGCAATTGAAAGTTGCTTCATTATTTCATAATTATTTTAAAAAAGAATTTAGGAAAATAACATATGCACGCTATGATTTATTACGACTGCAAAGCTCATTTAAATCCACAAGAAAGCTTTCAGAGGTCCCCATCTCTTGAGGATGAGGCACCCCTCTAGCTATGAGTACTCGTGTCTGAAGAGGCAGCCAGCCATCAAGCGTATCACAGCTCCAATGGTGCTCCACCATGACAACTCCTCAGCACACTATGCTCAAGAAACAATATTCTGGTTGAATGACAAAAGTGTTCGTTGATGTCTCACCCTGCTTTGAAAACCCCCCTGTGGATGTTTTTCAGAATTGTCTAAACCATTTTTATGATGAATACTAGGAAACTTACTTTTAAAAATGGTTTGAATGTACTCAGAAATCATAGATTGTGTACGTTGCTCACTTGTACGTGAATCATTTCAATAAACCATTTTCAACACATGTTTTCCTCTATTGGGACATATAATTTTATATTTGGACTGAGGAAGCTATCTATAGAGATATTGAATGGACATTTTCAGAAACATCTTAGATGTATCTATTGTTAATTAAAATGCCTGGATTATATGCGTAGGTTTGATATTGAGCCCGATAACTTGTTAAAGCCCCCTCGTAATATATCTTATTAAATGTTGTTCAATACATTTTCTTGACATATTGTTCTTTATAATATTTACTTTATTCAATTTATCTGGTATTAATTAAAAGTTTTTTCTCTATTTAATAGTCAAATCGCAGGACACGAAACGTATGTATATGTTATTAATTAAAGATTTTCAGATATTATAATATATTACTACAAATCGATTTATATTGTGTTTGTAAAATATGTAAAATATTTTATGTGTATTTGTAAATATGTAAAATATAATAGAAGTATTCTTCTATCCTCACTAAGGGTAAGCTATGAAGACGATACTCCACCACAACTGAAAAATACAAATCTACGCAATGCCAAGGATATTATCTTCGATGAGCCATTGAAGATAGATATTCAGCCCCATTACGATCCTTATAATATTGATAACAAGTAAGAATTAAAATTCTGGAATTGAAAATCAGAAACCAATCCAGTCCTTATAGACCTTTCCAAGTATCATAATGTATAACTTTTTGATAAATTGTTTCATATTTTGAAAATATAACTTTAAAATATGTAGAACGAATATATATATATATATATATATATATATATACTTCAATATAATTCGTATATTTTAATGTTTCTGGATCAGAAAATCTATGTATACCTAAATAGAAATATATCCAAGAAGATGTCATTGTTTGAAATTATGTCATTGTCATCTTCAATTAATGAACATGGTATATACATGACTCAACCCATTGTTTAGTAAAATGTATTATTGTACAGCATTAATTTGACCATGACTGACTTTATAAAAATGAATACATAATGTAATTTAAATATGTATTTTGATCAATGTTCAATGACTCCCTTGTTTCTATCCAACATGTTTAAGACGTATTTAAAAATCAAAATTATCGATTACCAATATATAGTTACTATTTAAATAATTTTGGGCTTGTCAAATCCAAAACTTATTAATTTTTTTCTATTGTAAATCTGTTGTTGCATCTTTTCTTTAAATATAAACATTGTTATTCTTACATTTATTAATATAGGTATAAACAAACAGTCACATAAATCTCATCTAATAGATTAACATAATCTTACTTATCAATCTTAATCCCTATAACTTATCTTGACTATGATTATGAATTTGGTTGATTAAAAAATATATTTCCACATACTATAATCAAAATTGTGTACCTATAATAACTGTTTCCGTTTTGTTTGTATAATTAAAAAAATTCCATACAATGAATTATTGATTTCTTTGTTGACAGTGATTATTACGAAACTTCACTTAATGAGAATTAATTATTTATTCCTGAGGTATGATTTATTCAAATGTAAAGTAACATATTTTATTTATTGAATTATTTTTATTTACTATTGCAATTTTCTGTTATACAATTTATTATAATATTATTTCATTATTCAATCCAAATAATTCACTATTGAATACATTTTATCGTAAATTTTTTAAATTAAATAAAATGGAAAAAGATATTTTAGATATTTTTCAATAAAATTATAACATATATATATTGGACTATAGTGAGGTCGCTTAGTGAACTTATCGTTACAGGTCGGACAAAAAAATCTAATTTTGTATACAAATTTATGAGCATAGAGAACAAAAAATGTCTGGCTCCAAAATATTTGACATTTAGATCAAGACAAAATGGCCACCTATTTGGCGGTTTATATAAAAAATGATATATTTTACATTTAAAAGTATAGTGCCAAACATATTAGAGCATAAAACAATGCAGAATCACCATTCATCAAATATAATTTACTTTTATTTAATTATATATATATTAGTATAGAATAAAATAAGTGAATTTTTTTTTTAATATTATTTATAGATGGCCTTCTTATTTTATTTGGATGCCTTCTATCAAAAATGCTAAGTGCAATTGACTTCGCCGCGATATTGAACATATTTCTAAATACTAAAACTGAAAATAAACTCTTTTTTTATTTAATCTCTTGGTGCTTAGTTTTAGATTTCATGTAAAAGCATACAAAAAACATTCAGAAAACGCCGACAAAGTATTTTAAAAATGAGTTTATTTTCGGTTTCAGATTAGTTTTAAGACTAAAACTTCTCTTCAAACTTTTAGATAAAACCAAACATAAACTCACCCATTGTGTTTTAATTTAGTATAATTTAACAATAATTTCACATAGTAATGATAGTTAACGTTGAATTCAAAACAATTTGTATGCGCATGAGCAAGTCATAATTTACACTTATTTAATGAATAACTTAAGTACCTACCATAATTAAGTGCGGATAACTAGCTTATATAAAATCCTTTAAGTATATCTTAAAACAAGAATATTTAACATAATTATTTTAAAAATATGTAAGAGAGACAGACCTTTGTAAAATATTTTCATAATTAATCGTTTAATTAGATACAATCTTTGAATTTGTTTTATAGTGAATAAAAAATTATAAATAATAAAAATAAAATGTATTCAATATAATTTATAAATATTTAACAGAAAATTATGTAAATTGTACAAAATAACGGCTCCGAATTTGAACTTTTAATAAATGTTACAATCATTTTTGTTATACATTGTATAATTTATTTTAAATTATATAAAAGTAAACTATAATTGGTAATGGTCATTCTGCATGGTTTTATTTTCTAATAATATGTTGAGAACTATACTTTTAAATGTAAAATATACGAATCGTTAAGTTTCTTTATAGAAATTGCCAAATAGGCGATCATTTTGTCTTGATTCAAATGTCATATTTTGTAGCATAAGTCCGACCTGCAACGAGTATTTGTATTTTTGCACATAAACCACCTCACGACCATTCATATAAGCTGTTTGACTTGTTACCATTATATATATATATATATAAAATTACTTTTTTGTTTATTAAATTTTCCATTTTTTAGATGTAATTCGCAGATTTATTAAACAATAATTTTGCTACTTGTTAAAATTCTTTTAAAAACACCGAATATCGTTCTAAGCTGTGCAAATTTCTTCATTAATAAATTGAAAAAACATTGGTTATGTCATGTTATCAAGATAAGTCAATGTTTTTCGTAACTGCATGTAGTTTTTTAAGTATTTTTGTATTTATTCATCATTAAACGTATTTATTGTATAAATCTATTATCAAAATATGAATTCAAATATACTTATTAAACATAAATGTTATCGCAATAATGCAGCCAATTTATATATAAATAAATTAAATATCTTATTTATTTATAATTTTCATTATATTTGTAATTATTATGATATTTATATTTAAGTACATTATTGTATTCTAGTAATTAAAATATGTATGTATAGTAAAGCATCGATTTATGAATGTGTTCTATGTATATGTATAACTTAAATGTATAATGTACTGTATTGTACTATGTATAATGTACTGTATTGTAATATGTATATTGTATTATGTACTGTTTTGTATTATGTATATTGTATAATGTACTGTATTGTAATATGTATTATGTATTAAAAATAAACAAGTACTAAAATGCTAATAATATAACATGATTATAACGGACAATATTTTAATGTAAAGCGACTATTTACAGGGGATTTAAAAATCATATTTTGAAAAATGAAATTGCTTTTATTATTAGAAGTATTAGTCACATTGTTTTATTTTGGGAGCATTAATCTTATGATTTAATATATTGGGATTTAGATTTAGAGACTTGGGAACCTAGAGCGACCATAGCCGTGAAAAGTTTGGTTTCAGTTCTAGTGCTATAAGCAATATAAGTAGATTTAAACAGTACAAGTTATGATTATATTTAAAGTAGATAATATTGTTTACAAAATAGTTTTTTAAAATAGTTTTCTGTATTATAAATCATCTTAATTTTAATAATAAGTGTTAGTTTATTATTGGTTATTTTCTAATTATATTTAATCGGATATGTCTATCAGTAAGGATCCAAAAGGTACATTTTTATATATTTTTTTAATGTTTGTAGTACAGTCTTATATCCTATTTTTACATGTTTGCATATTATCTTCGGAGGCATAATTTACAAGCTGTATATATAATTATAAATTCATCAACGTAAGTTTCATTATTAATGAAAGCTAATAAAAGTCGTATACACCAATTGAAGATAACATGTAAAATAAATTATTTTAAAACATAAATAATAATTTTCAATATTAATAATTTTATTTAATATTTTTAAAATGTTGTGATCCTTGATCCTCGTACTTTTTCGATCTTTCTTAAGACGTATCCTATATATTCATTTAATTATTGTTTTTTTAATTTATGTGGAGTACAATGATACAAAAAGGGACAATAATGAGCGACTTTAAAGTTTTAAGACAATTCTACAAAATATTATTTATATATTTTTTTTCTCAGATTTCTACTACATCTTGATATTAAACGTATAACGGTTAAAGGTTCATTTGAAGTGCAATTCGAAGCCGCCAGATTGCCTCCCGGACTATAATTCCCTGTTTTAAACTGTTATGATTTTCTTCTTTTTTTCGTAGTTTTTGATCTGCACTTATTTATTTATATGAAGATCCAAACAGCAAAGTGGTTGACATTTCGGGGTTGTGCATATCTTGTTTTTATATTTTATCTGTTAAAACTATTTGGCTTTTTGTGTCCTGTATTAGCACATACGTCCATGTTGGAGTATCTGATTTCTTTCAGGATTATAACTACGGATACCCTATGTCGATGGTTTGTGAATTGACGGGACAATTGTAATTTATAAGAAACGATAGACATAACATTGTCTACATTGTTTATGCTAATCTTGAGCTTCAATGTATATACCATTTAATTTGGAGTTTACTCGTTATATTACTGGACGCTGGAAACAGACAGTCAGTCACATTCCTTAATTTCATCATATAGTTCTCACAGGTACTACAACGGGACATTTGTTTTGTCTACTGAAATTCATATATTCCAGCTTTCTTTAGGTTTTAAATTATATTTCATTCAATGAAGCTTTAACATTTTTCAAAAGTAATTCATGACATAAACGTTCACTTTTTTTTCTGTAGACGAATTTCAAAAACTGTGTTCTCCTTATTCAGATGTGGCAATATGTTTATCATCCTCGCAATCTTAGATAAAATACCTAATTAAAAATAATAGTTAGGTCATAATCCTGGCTAGCGTGACCAACCTCTCTGTTTTTACTTCTTTGGACCATTATAGAAAAAATTTAGCTCCCAGGTCCCTCTGAAAGATGTTAGCAATTTTTGCAACAGAACAAATCAAAATGTCCGCCGAAATAGCTGCAATAATAGATACAGTTTCTAATATTTTGATTATAACTCGAAACCAAAACATTTTTTCTATATCCCTATGCATTTATAAAAGTTATTCAACAATTTCATCTATCTCCTGTTAAATAAGGATTAAGGTGTCCATATGTGCAAAATTGTGCCAAAATTGTATCAAATAGTGCCAAAAACCAATTAAACTCAATTTTGACATATGACTTGAAAACTAAAGATATTTTCTTTATTTACCTAACAATTTCATCTATTTTCTGTTAAAGTTTTATTAAAATTAGATAATTTATAAAGTCACTCGGTGCATTATTATGCATAAATAGTGCTTAAACTCGATAAAATACCTAATTTTGACACAAAAAACAATTATAAGTTCTAAATCCATTAGTATATTTATATGTATATGTTGCAACAAAAATCACATCGAATATAAAATGACTTCTAGATATCTGTATCATATTAGAGAAAACAATCTTTTTTTATTTATATATTTTTTATTTAGACTTTATACGTCATCGTGACAAACGCACAATGGTACACACAATCCAAACGGTCCCTGGTCGCTAATCCAACGACAAGCACAGCTGCCTGCTAGGAACGAGAGTAATCTAATAACCTAATCCGAGACAACACACCCGGCTTGCCGAACCAGCGTCTGAACCACGGCCAATTGATCAACAACATCTTCAGTTATCTTGAAGAAAGGGAATTGTCTGACTACTGGAAGGATTTCTTGGACAAGACTGATGTCCTTTTGCAGAGTGTGCACGTTGTCCATGCTGTTATGATTTTGGTGAATACATTAGTTCTTTAGACATCATACGATAAGCAGAAGTATGAGAGATGAGTTCCAGACTTTTGGGCCATGCTAACTAATCTTCCAGCTGACCAGCGTGATTTCCTCAACGCCAATTTATCTCAGTCCATTACTGGCAACCCATATTCCAACATGGCTTGGTGCATGTGGATGAATGCACAATGAACAAGGGAGGAAACTAAAATTTGGGTGGCTTTTCATTCTGAAAAATTAGTAAACAACATTGCTAGAATAAGAGCTGTTCATAACGCTGCTGCTAAGTGTAAGTCAGCAGCAGGAGCGTCCAAAACATTGTTAATTGCCTCCAAGAGTATGATGCATATCCGAATGTTTGCAAATTGTACATCAGAAAATTGAACTGATTCCACTGAGACAACCTTAATTGAGAATTTTTCCCAAAACCATTATCGAAAAAACAAGATTTAATAATATCTCAATAACTATGTATCCTACACTAATTATTTGATGTTTATCCCCACTACTCAATAAAAACATTTAATTATCACAATTTTCTGATTTATAAATTGCAAAAATTCCTATTGCACACTCCAAAATAAGGTCACGCTTAAAATCTTTGTTTGACGGCCGAACTTGTTCTGGTTTTGTTTGATCTGACTTTTTGTAATTTGCCCCTATAGCTTTAAGCATTAATTATGATCGCTTGAATTTGAAATTGCCGATTATGTTCACATCTTGTCGGTTAAGTAAGAAGAATTGGTGTATCGGCGTTCGAAGACAAATCAATGAGAACATATTACTTCCCATCCATAGTCCTTAGTTGACTATAAAATAATTGAAAGTAATTTTATCTAACGTTTTTATTGGGTTGTATTCATGGATCTGTATACTCAAACCATTTTCTTTTAAAAACGTTTGAATCTGTCTATTGTAGTATCCATTTGTTTTGAATTAGATTCAAGGATCTATCTTATAACATACACATTCTTATAATCTCTATTTTCAAACAATCTACTGCACAGAGGTGTAAGTATAATGGAAATAAACTAGTATTGTTACTAATCAATAAAATACTTAAGAAATTACATTTTTATAGACAATGGATATTATTCAAGGTCGGAAGAATAGATACTCAGTTTTTAAAAATTGTCAATTTATTATAATATTTAATAGAATATTTATTTATCCAACATAAACAATTTCGTTTGTTACTTATGGCCACCTCTGAATACTACCTAGTATGGGCATTAATATCGAAATTAAATATTAGTACGATATCAATGAAATCGACTCGCTTTGCTGAGTGCTAATTAACGGCTTATTACATAGGCCTAAATATTCTAATTCTGTTATACATTTTGCTTATAATTTATATACATGTGTGGATCATAGACATGCCAGTTTTTTTCTACAGACTGCGAAACAATCAAGAACGCCATATTTTGTCGAAACTTAATATAATATTGATTTTCTGCACTAAGCTTGGATGACATAATATTATAAGGCAGTCTATTTCAACAATTAATCACTAATATAATCAATATTTAGTGTTGACAAAATATTATTAAATAAAAAGCCATCGCCGATGGTTCATTATGCTGAGAGTTTTCATTTAAAACTTATTTTAATAGATTTTGTAAATATTTAAAAAATCCGTAGATATGTTATCTTTGTACACTATCTAGAAAATAAAAATTATAATTTAAATCAATATATTATTGATTTTACTAATGATATACTAATGATACTAACATTTAAATTTTAGTAGTTTTTCAATCTATAATGATTGCTGAATTAATATGCATTGTAATACTGACTTTGCCTTATAATTGCTATGTATGGCGACTTTTGAATTATCCTGTATAGAATATTCACAAAATCAATAATTATTTTAAATCTATGATGATAATTGATAAAATATGGATTTTTATATAATTGCATTATAAATTATTACAGCATTGAAATCATATGACGAAAATGAAACTTTACAATTAATAATGTCCTGTTCCCAATAAACAATATATTCTATATAAACAATTCTTCAAATTAATTATGTGGATAAATTTGAAAATAATTTTATATTGCTGTATATATTATTGTAAGTATATACTATATTTTATTATATCCTAAGAGATTGTTCGTTCATTTAAATAAAAATGTAAAGTAATTGTCAAAAACTTAATACAAAATTGGCCCATTATTCATAAATAAGTAAAAAAAATAATGTAAAATGTGTTTAAAAACATAATAATTGTCAAGATGGTACTGAAAATATCTGACATATTATTTTAAAATGGACGAAAAATGATAAAAATACATATTCAGAAAAACATTTATGTTTTTAAAATTTATAAAAAACTACCTATTAATAAAAAACGGCTATGTTTGATTAAATCATATTAGATAACAATTAACATATATGTTTTAAAACAAGCTAAATTTATTCTGTACAAATGTAATAATGTACTATTTTTAAATGTTTAGCTTTAAAATAAAAAATATAATACTTCATTTATCATAAAATATGTATAACTTACAATAAAAGTATGCCATACTTAGAGCTGTGTAGAATAGAGTTGTGTATAGAGCTGTGTAGAGCTGTGTAGAGCTGTGTAGAGCTATGTAGAGTTGTGTAGAGCTGTGTAGAAACACGTAAACAAATATTATCTTATATTTGAAATATTATTAGTTTAATTATTTTAATATTATTATAGTGATCATATTATTTGTGTAAAATACGCATTTCGAAACAGCTGTATATATAATATATAAATTAACTGCTGAAATGTAACATTTAAGGTAAAAAAAGGAAAAAATAATGAAACCAAATTTATCCAATGAATAAATTAATAATAAATAATGAAATAAAACATTTAATTATTAAAAAACAAACTGTAATGATAGTTTTTAATATTTTGGTTTAGCATGAATCGCTTTTCTTGTAAAAAGTTAAGAATCCAAAACAGTCAAATAAAACGTTGCACTCCTCTGTAGCACCAGCTACTAATATTCATATGAAAGTATTACTATGTTACTATTTTAATAATGGACAAATTTTGAATATGTATTCACTGGGTCGAATGGTTAAGCTTGTCATTATAAATTTTGCAACTTAAAAAATTTAATTAATTTTAGTTAAATGAATATAATACATAATATAAATATTCATTGTTGTCTTGAAATTAAGCTAAAAATAAACTGACTGTTTTAACATGTAAATTTTACAGTAAATGGATGTTTAAATTAGAGACGAAAAAATGCAACACCATGATTTTTGTTCTAATTAACTAAAATTAGGCACTAAAAAGTGCTGCAGTTTTAATATTAAACCAAATAATAAATTTGTTCTGCGAATTTGGATAAATCAAACAATTCTCCAATTAGGCCACCATTTTTTGTAAAGACTGACTTTAATTTTACTTATTAATTGGTAAAAGTAAACGTTTAATATGTGATTATTCAAAATTTACACTAACAATACTTGTGTCTGTTCTTTAGATATTACACAAACGTCAAGTTCTAGTTACTTGGCATTAATCCATACTGATTACAGGTTTCTTGATGATGTTGTTAATCACCGTATGTATAAATGTTTGCATTTCAAACAAATTGTTTATTCAAGTTCTTCTTGAGTTTATTGGGTTTATAGATAATAATATATGAATAAATGAAATATGTGTGGGTGTGTGTGTGTGTATTTTAATTAGTAATGATTGTTATCGAATGTTCTATATAAACACACAGTGTATATATCTGTAATTTAACAAAAATGAAAGTTGATGTATGACCTAAAATATGTCTCAATCTCGTATAATTTTAAATAAGCAAATATCGATTATATCGATTTTATAGGTACTGTATAACGAATCTATCAT
Organism: Vannuccia rotundouncinata; assembly: GCA_034780395.1. Classification (NCBI taxonomy): domain Eukaryota; kingdom Metazoa; phylum Platyhelminthes; order Proseriata; family Coelogynoporidae; genus Vannuccia; species Vannuccia rotundouncinata. The sequence continues at coordinate 19,910 of JAUZNC010019492.1, forward strand.
AATAGATAGGATATACTAAAAGTGGAAATAATTTAAGTATACGCACTAAAAAATTATATTTAAATCTCAAAATGAGTTGTGAGAACAATTTTCTTTTTCAAAGAAATAAATATTATTTGAGGTATAAAGCGCATTACGGTTCTTAAATTCTTTAAAAGTATAATATTATTATTGGAAACACGAATTTTTGCGATAAATATCTATTGGCATAATATTTTTTTCTTCGATTAACTAATAACTAAGAGTGGCTAATGTTAACTAAACTTGAGAAATGGGTAACTTTCAAATATAATAATTTTACAAGCTTATAAATATATGTATCAAATCTTATTCCTCCAAAGTAAATTAGTTTTTTTTATTCTTCGAACTAATTTTTTTTCTGGTAATGTTTAATATTGAACTATGTAAAGTAATCATTACAATACAAATTCCAATTATGATCTCAGCTTGTAAAACTTGTCAAAACAGTTCATGTTTGCTGGGAGAATGCATATGCCGTGATACTTTTTACTTTGATGCAAAGCACAAGTTAATTGCAAAAAAAAATATTTGTTTTACTTGTAACAAATGCGGTCTGGATGCCGTCTGTACAAAATGTGAAAAAGGTGAAATGCTATTTCAATTGTAAATATTGATTAATATTTTCTAATTAAACAATACTATTATTTGTAAATTATGTAAATCATTGTAAATTTAATGATAAACAGAACAATTCTAACTTTATGTCAAAATAATTAAAAATTCTTATTTCAATTATCGTGAGTTTCAGATTGTAAACCAAAAGGTTGTATTGTACACCATTCTTGCAGCAAAGATGTTTATAATTCATGTGATTGCTTTGGTAATTACACGGGGGAATATTTGACCTGTGACACCTGCGACATTTGTGGTAAAGGATCTAAATGCAGCAGAAAAGGATGCACATGTAAACCTGGTTATGAATTGGACAGTGCTAACAATTGTGTAAAAAGTAAGAATATCAGTTATTTATGTGATTAATAGAATTATTAATTATTGATAACCTATGTAGATAAATAAAAACAATATACAAACAAACATAATTTCAAAAAAAGATTAAAGGGTTCCAATAATATAAAAGTTTAAATAATAATACTTTTCAGCATTGATATCAAAAATGTTATATATATACATAGGTAATATATTCATGTAACAAAATTTTTAAAGTTTACTTCACAAACACCAATATTTAACTATTTTTATGTTAACATTAAATAACAACAAACAATAGACAATAGGTAACAGCCAACATACATCATTAAAACATATAGAAATCTGACAAAATCAGAAAAGATCACTTTGACGATTTCCAAGAGTACTAAATATTGGTTTATCTACAATTGCGCGATGTCTCAATGGGCACCTAATTCCTATATTAAGAAACTAAAAAATGCACTTAATGAAAGAAGGCAACAAACATTCTTCGACATTATGTTCAACACTTTATATTTATTATCAAAATATATAGAAATATATAAAAAAATATTTTTGTTAATGTTTAATTGTAAAATATATTATCCAAATTTGATTGAAAATAACGAGTATGTTATTATTAAAGCTTTGGATACTTGAATTACTTTACTTTTATGAATAATATTTTAATTGATATATTTTCTCAATGATTTTTTAATGTGATTCATTAAATTTATAAATATTGTTATTATTTAATATACATTCAGAAAATACACAGATGTCGACAAAAGGTTCGATTATACGTTTATTTTAAAAACATTGAATATTTCCTTTATTGATTTTTCATTGATTAAATAACCAAAAAAATTATTAACTATTAGAATTAATATTTATACTATAATTATTTTTATTTGTTCGAGTACACATAGGAATTAAACCGTTCTAAAACATATTTTTAATTACATTATTGTAAAATAAAAATAATGATCATGAGTAGTAGGTATAAACTGATTATATTTAAAATAACATTTGATAAGTTCATGTTAAAAATAATTTTTACAAACAATAAATTAATATTTTTGAAATGCATAACAAACATAAACATACAAAGTGAATGATATATATTTTAATTTAATAGGTTTTGCTTTCGTTTTGTGTTTGTTTTTATTATTATATTATTAAATAATAAGTAAACAATTTTAATTTTATTTAAACAGACCTATAAACTAAACAAAATAATTGTTGAATGTTTATTCAGCTGAGATAACTACAAACACTACTAAAAAAGGTAACTTCATGTTCAATATTTTTTATTAATTTTACTTAACGCTTAGTGATGCTTAAGATTATTATAAGCGCCTTATAAATAAAGTTTTATTATTATTATTATTATTAAACAATCATATTATACGAAAATAATGAAAAAATTGTATATTAAAAGGGATTCAAAATTGAGTCATAGGATACATATATAAATTTAAAACTATTGAATATAACAATTCCGTAATAAGTTTATGTAAACATATAAAAGACCTGTTAATTAGAAAATTTTGATCTTATTTTAGTGTGATATGTAATAAGTGATGCAATGTTATTAAATATTGTATAAATATAACTTTGAACTGCAATAAATAAAAATTATTTTTTGTACACCATTTTTTTAATAAACTAATATTAAATAAAAGATTTTTCCTTTATCTTAATTTGTAATGAAATTTACAAAAAATGGTTTTTGTATAATATAAATTATTGTTTAGTGCATTTAGTATTTTTTATTTAATATTAATGACAATATTATAATGTAATGTTATATTTTCAATATTTAAGCCACAACAACCACAACAGGTACGATAATAAATATGAATCTGATCCTTATACTAAATACGAATATAATCATTATAATAAAATATATAACCTGAATTGAATGTTTTCATTATTTTAATAAAAAGACTAAATAAGATATAAATTGAATAATTAAATTATATAATATTAACAGTCTTATTAAAAATCCTTGTCATTTTTACGAAATGTGGATTTTGAAACACAATTAGACAACTGAAAAATTGTTTCATACATGTTGGACCTTTTAAAATAATTAACGATTGAAAACTTATACAAATTAGTTAAATTCAAATATTATGTTTGTTAACGAAAATTACTAACAAATATATTTAAGGCACTTTTAATACACAATTTTAAAATAAATCATGAATAGTGGTTTTGAGAAATTAAGAAAAATAAATATAATATTATTATGATTTGAAAAATCTTTCACCCACGGATATTGAACATATTACAAAAATTAACATAAACATATTGAACAAAAAACATAACAATTAGCAAAATTAATAATTTTTACTTTATTATACATGGTTAATAAAAATGTCATGTAGATAATATGATGGGACTAATCAAGGTCCAGCTTCAGCAGATGCGCAATTATCCCGAACAATTTTTTTCGGTGACATTTTTTATATTTAAGAAATGTTAAATATTCATGTGATTTGTTTATGTATTGATATTGATAAAATAAAATTCTGATAGTAAAAAATGTGTTCAAATAGAAAATTTAAGTTCTTTAAAGATTGGTCAGTTGATGTAAAAATTATTTAATTTATGTATAATTATTTATTTAATTACCGCGCATTCCCCATATAACTTATTAGAAAATATTTGTATTTTTAAAATATTATAATTTTAAAATAAACAAATTGAAACTATTACAATTTCGTTTCACGAGTATTTCAACATTGGGAAATTATGTTAAACAAACATCGATGGAAAATGCTTGCGTAATCTGATATAAAAATCTCAAATATATATAAATCTAACAAAATAATTTAGTAATTTTATTACAATGTAATTTATAAAAAAAATATTAATTTATTCAGGATTAGTACCTAGAATTACATCTACGACAACAGGTACGATATTAAATAATTACATTAACATTATTGACTAATTTTACGCAAATAGTATAAATTATTTTACACAAATTTGTATATTCAATATAAAATATTTTCGCAATTTCAGAATTATGAATATAAGTAACAACATAATTTACGAATGTTTTTTCAATATATTTAAATGAATTTTTTGATATTTTTAGAAAAGGTACCAAAAACTACATTTACGACAACGGGTATAGTTAATTAATATTTATTAACTAATAATTGAAAACAAATTACAATTTTTATATTTGACAAATTTTAAACAAAATAATTTAATTATTTTAAGCAAACTTGGATAATCTATAGAAAAATACATTCGAAATTTCTGAATTTTAAATAAGAATAATCAAAATAATTTACGAATGTTTTTTCGATATATAATATTAACATTTTTAATATATTCAGAAACGGTACCAAAGACTACATCTACAACAACAGGTATAATATTAACTAAATATTTAAAACATATTATTTTAGCAAAATTGATAAAATTTACTTTATTATTCATGGTTAATAAAAATATATCATGTAGATTATTTAACTAGACATTAAATGTATTGCAATTTCAAATTCACATAATTTCAAAAATGTATATTTGTGAATATCTAAAAATATCATACATCTTCAATGAAAATATTTCTTTTTTGAAATAAGTATAATATTGAACGAAATTTAAAATATAGTACAATTGTTTCACGATTGTTATAATTTTTAAAATTATCTGAAACAAACATTTTTCTATAGAAAATGCTTTTTTATATTATATGAATTATAAATTAAATTAACAATTAATGAATGGTTATTCCAATGTAATTTATTGATATAATTTATTTGTTTATAAACAGTCCCTACAACTACATCAACGACAACAGGTATGATATTTAATAATTATACAAAAAAATATAACATTTTTAATATTGACAAATTAAAAAAAAATTATCGAAATTATTTTAAACAAAACAAACTTACATATTTATGAAAAATTCTTTCGAAATTTATCAATTTTGAAAAGGATTAAAAAAATGTACAAGTGTTTTTTCAATATATTAAATTGACATTTCTTATATATTCAGAAACGGTACCAAAGACTACATCTACAACAACAGGTATAATATTAACTAATAATTAAAAACATATTATTTGGGCAAAATTGATAAAATCTACTTTATTATTCTTGGTTAATAAAAATATCATGTAGATAATTAAACTGAACATTAAAAGTATTTGAATTTTGCATATTTGCAAAAATGTATCTTCGTGAATATCTTAAAAATATCATACATATTCATTGACAATATTTCTTTTTTGAAATGAGTATAATATTGAACGAAATGTTTTATAAAGTTTAACGAATGTTTCACTATTGTTATAATATATTTAATTATCTGAAACAAAAATTTTTCTATAGAAAATGCTTTTAATATATGAATTATAAATAAAATTAACAATTAAAGAATGGTATTTCAATGTAATTTTTTGATATAATTTATTTGTTCATAAACAGTCCCTACAACTACATCTACGACAACAGGTATGATATTAAATAATTAAACAAAAACATATTAAATTTTTAATATTGACAAATTTCAAACAAACTATTGAAATTATTTTAAACAAAATTACATATTTTATGGAAAATTCTATCGAAATTTATCAATTTTGAATAAGAATAAATAATGTACGATTGTTTTTTCAATATTGTAATTAAACATTTTAAAAATATATTCAGAAACGGTACCAAAAACTACATCTACAACAACAGGTATAATATTAACTAATAATTTA
>JAUZNC010019503.1:0-25560 GCA_034780395.1 Vannuccia rotundouncinata
TTAGAAGTGTCTCCTCGGTAGTATAGTGGTGAGTATCTCCGCCTGTCACGTGGAAGACCCGGGTTCAATTCCCGGCCAGGGAGTATATTTTGCATTTTAAGTTCACTTTAAAAAAATATGTATTTTGCCATATAGTTTTTATTTTATTATATTTAGATAATAATTTTATTCATTGAGTAATATAAGTTTAATTTCTTTTTAAATAAATAATTAAATATTTACATAATTATATATTTTAATAATATATCTAGCTATTAAAGGACGAATTATATTTAATTAAATAAAGTTATAGTTAAATGTATAAATATTATTTCAAAAAGTAAATTGATAAAAATATTCAATTAAGTATTTTATTTGTTTGAATATATATATATATCTAATTACTACTATATTAATAACTTAGTAGTGTATTGATTGGTGGTGAATAAATAAAATAAATTATCCCCCACTTTTTATGAATAATTTAGGAATTAATTTTTGTGAATTAAAAAGATAAATTACATTTTAATAATAAAAACAGAAAGATTTTTTTATTAAAAAAATTCCCATGATATTAAAAACTATTTTGATGAATTTGTAAATGAAATAAAATTATTTTTTTACAATTTATAAAATTAAATACTAAAATTTTGAACTATTACATTCATTTACTGTAACAGATGATAAAATATTTTTAAATTTAACGAAAATATAAATTTTAATTTAAAAAAATACAAATTTTTACTAAAAAATCACGGATGCCGTGACCCGGATTCGAACCGGGGTTATTGCGGCCACAACGCAAGGTCCTAACCACTAGACTATCACGGCTGGCATACTTAGCGGAGTAAAAATTAGAACCACTAATAATCTTCAAAACAACAATTAGGTATCATTTGGCATGCCGGCAGTAGTTAAAATATTTGTATTAAAAGTTGATAAAAATAATTCATTTTATTTAGACTTTATTTAGACTTTCTTTTATTTTATTAATTATAATATTTTTTCCTTATAACAACACTGTCAAATACTTGCCAAAAATGAATAAATTAATCAATATTATTAAATTTGGCTAGTACTTTTTATTATTGTGAATTCCTAGATGTTATTATTTCATAAATAATATTTTAAAAATACTTTACTTGTTTTTAACGTTTATGTATGTACATATAATTAAATAATAAATTAATAGACAGTATTCCATTTTGAAATAAGACCTATTAACTATTAAAAATAAAGCCAATAAAATTACTAATTAAAATCACAAATTAAAAATATTCAACAAAAGTTTAACTAGTATGTGTAACTATTGTTTTTTTTAATGTTTGTTTTGGAAAAATTACATTTGTAATATTTTAAATTCATTATATTCAGTACAAATTTATCCCATAATATAATTATACTTTTACTTTAGTAGTATATATCTTAATATTGTAAAATTTGTAATAAATTCATGTTTACCTGTTTTTTTGTTATTTCTTCATTTAACACATTTTGCTTATCAACATCCGTTGATTGGAGCAGCCGAACACAACCGCTTCTAGTATATTCCTCCATGTCTAAGGAAGTACTGGGTGGAACGGAGAAATTGTATGGACTATCATGACTTCGCTGTCGTTCTTTAAACAAAGTATTTCGAAACCAACGTTTGATGACAGCCATTTCAAGACCAGATATACGAGATATTTCCTGATACTCGTCGTCAGATGGCGATGTCGAGAGATCAATATGGGATCGAAGTAATCGTATCTGGGCTTCACTTAATCGAGTGCGACTTCTCTTTGAAATTGTGTTCAGATTGTTTACAATTTTTTTCGAGGAATTCTTCAAATTCTTCTCCTGATATCGTGATTCTTTAGATAATGTGTGCTGTAGAGGAAATGCCCCTGATGCTTTTGGTAGGTATTGCTGTTCATTTTGTGGTTCTAGGAGGTGTTGATAAAAAGTGTAAGAATAGAGGGGAAGCCCTATATCTCTCGGGAATATTAACGGAGGTAGTTGTAGTGCGTTTTGATCCGATCCTACTTGAGTTGCAGGGGGCAAGACTGGAACAACTCCCTGGAAGAAAGGCAAGAAGAGGTTGGCTGGTGGTATCGATCCATGTCCGGCGGATGGTTTATCGATTTGAGAGGAGGTGTTGGCCTTCATATTCATCTCGTAATCTTTATTAAAAGAAAATAATAATTACACAAATACCACTTTATATACATTGCCAATCTTTATAGCTAAATATAACATTTTAAAATAATCGTTCGACATTTTATTTATACGTCAAAATTCGTTTGAAATAACAACAACATGTAGAAGTTGTTTGTTATTACCTTCTTTAGATGTTTTATTATTTTATAATGGGAGGCTCGATTAGTTTAGACAAATATTTATACACCGCGAGAATTAAAGAGATTATATGAGTCTTTTGTTTCTCTATATAGCTCTAAAATGATATTATTCTTTCATTCCGATTTGAAAAGAAACCTATTTAGAAATAAAACAAATACCTATAAGGATTAATCGTATCTTTTAAAAACATTTAATCATATTTTCGTTTACTTTAAGTATAATGAAATAAGATTGACACAATAGTAAAATATTTATATCGTAAATATGAATTTATCTGTAAATAATTTGTATATAATTCGTTATATTTTGAAGTATATCTGAATGGAAGAGTCATAAACATTATAATGTGTGTGTAATGTCTTGGAAGTAATGTGTGTGTAATGTACCACCTAATCTTCTGTAATTTACTTTTTCTGTGTGCTTCTAACGGTCTTCTCTACCTTTCTCCATTGCTCCTATATATGTTGTTCCTATGTTGTTCCTATATATGTTGTTCCTATGTTGTTCCTATGTTGTTCCTATGTTATTCCTATGTTGTTCCTATTTAAAAGCACCCCTTTTACTGGAATTAAAACCAATATATTATTATTATTATTATGAAGAGCAAAATGCCTATATAGGTATAGTTATATTGAATTTTTATTATTCGCTATTGTTTGGCACAGTTTAAAAAAATATCGATTAAATGTATGAATACTGGTTAAAAGGGTACCAATAAAAACTGTAAACTGTAGTAAATCGATTGATTTAGCACTAAACTATTTTTATGAATAGATGGTTTATCGTAACTGAGTAGAATATTTTTTTATATATAACATAGTATTTATAATAATTATTTAATTGTACGTGAATGTAAATGTAAATGCTACTTTGGCGTATAAATCAGAATTAACTGTTCATTGTGTTCATATTCTTTATTTTACTGTTTGTATATTTCAGTATGGGTGTGTTTTTAAATATTAATTTAAAAAATAATCTAAACAGATTTATAAAAATTTCATTTTTTATGTAATTAAATTAAACAATTCAAAAAATAAAAACATGCAAATCGTCTTACCCGCTAAATTTACAATGAACTTTAGACTCAAATAAATACGAATTGGAGTTAGGACTGCTTGAAAAATATCTAAACTAATTTCAAAAACAAAAAGTTAAAGAAGAAACCAGAAATTACGAATTTTAAGTTGTGGGAAGACAAAATGAAAAAACTCTGTATTTATCTTTTAAAAATTATTTCGCGGTGAAAACGCGCAAATCAAATTGTCGAATTGTACGAAGTCAAATCAGATTCTCTGGTGTATAATATCACATGAAGTAATTCGTTAATATAAGGTATCTTTTACAAGGTGTTCGAATGATCAAAGCTGTGAAAAATGTCCCGCGCTGCCTCTATTGAGATCAAAGGTGTCAAAACAATAGCGAATTGTCTCCTCTAAGCCCTGAGACTGCGCAAGCTTCGGGAGGTGAAGTTGTCGAGGCAGGGAGCTTTGATGACGGTTGCGAGAATGCGCCGGCAACTCATAGCAGCGAACTCTCCGTATAGTCTTCCTCTTTTCATGAAACAAAATAGGCATCGGGCTCTAGAGGTAAAACAGGCGTATCAATTGACGGAAAACAGAAAGTTATATCTGTTTACTCGTTAATCCAAAAAATAAAATAGGGATTAGGTTTTTAAAAAGAAGATATTTACCCTTTGTCTGACTGCTCTGACTTGCCTTTGACTTTTTGTTCGAATAGTTTTTTTTTATATATTCGGGGAAAATAAAAAGATATTTTTTCTTTTATGTTGCAAATTGATGTTTTTTGTCACTATTATAAATCTATTTTTTCATTTATTCATGAATAACGAGAAAAAATTTATTTGTAAAAATATCGCTCTGTATAGATTATACACTCATTTTGATCATAAATCTGTGAAATATTTCTCTATAATATAAACATTTACCGACGGTATTATAAAATGCAAACTATGTTTTAGAATTTTAAACAAATTTTCAACTTTTAAAATTTCAATATTTCATAAATTTTCAAACTTTAATTAAATATTTAATTTAATTGAGTAAAATATAAATAAAAACAATTTTATAGTTGAATTTATTATAAATAATATTTAAACAAATTAATCTCTAATTTTAATTTTAATTTATTTTTAATTAAGTTCTTTAATAACAAATTAGAATACTCTTTCCATTAAATGGCGTTTAATATAACACAGATCCTTTGATAAAAAAATACAAATTCTATTTTAGATGGTTTAAGAAAATTTTTACTATTTCTCCTTGTTTATATCATGCAAAGAGAATACAATTAATATATTATCAATTTCTAGGTAGTTAAAAGATCTTATATTTCGATATTTAAAGTTACTCATTACTGAATATATGATTTAAATTTTCTATTTTCACTAAAAATGTTTTTCTGTTACATACTGAAGTATATTTTGTTATAAGTGAATTTTGTGTATATACAATATTTTATTTATATACTCTTAAAGTAATAATCTAGTTTTCAAATATATTTTTCAAGTGGAATTTTATTGAAACATATAATATTTTAATTATTTGCAAACATTAAAATTAAAACAATTGTAAGTGTTGCCAAGTCAAAAGATCTTCAAATTTCGAAGTAATCTTTTTATAGGGTTATATTATATAATCGGGTGACTTTTATACCGTCACCCATAATCTACGTTGAACTGTAACTATTTTTTGTTTACTTAAAGGGCTCTACAGTAAGACACAATTTGGACGACTATTGTTTGTATACAGCTTTAAATTTTTCATAAATAACACAAAATAAGGACATGCCTTTGTGTGCCAAGGAAGGTATAAATTGGAACCTTATACGTATAAGAAAATGTCTGGAAAGTATAACTTAAATATTTCTTCAATCTAATTTTTAGACATTTTTTTGAGATTATGATGTTTTGAAGCTTACATGTCATTAAATACGTATACATTTAAGTATATTATTTCATTATGACAAATTTTATCTAAAATCTTCGAATATTTCGAATATCTAAAAAAATTCCACTTAATCATGGATAGATTTCTTATTTTAAATCTTTTTATATATAGGCATAACTTAACAAACAAAACATAAGACCATCTCCAACGATTTCACATGTTCCTAAAACAATCGCAATATGTAGAAACATTTTGAGGAGTTAAAAACTTTTTTTTAAATTTCCTAGAATGTTAATTTATTTTTGATTAAAAATAGTTAAATGTTAAGAAATATTTACATTATAAGCTATATTATGTGGTATACCTACCTATATACCGTAACTGTTGGTATATAGGTACTATTTAAATGAAATATTTCGAACAATTATGTGCTTATATTGTATGGCGGCCCTAGGGGTTCAGTAAGGTAAACGTGCTTTTTATGGTGTAAAGCTTGAGTTATACGATGCAAAAGCATGCTTACTAGTGTAATGCATGAGCTCTGCAATGTAAAGCATGCTTAACAGCGTATAGCTTGAGTTATGTAGTGTAAAGCATGCATAGCAGTGTAAAGCATGCATAGCAGTGTAAATCATGCATAGCAGTGTAAAGCATGCATAGCAGTGTAAAGCATGCTTAACAGTGTATAGCTTGAGTTATGTAGTGTAAAGCATGCATAGCAGTGTAAAGCATGCATAGCAGTGTATAGCTTAAGTTATGTAGTGTAAAGCATGCATAGCAGTGTAAAGCTTGAGTTATGTAGTGTAAAGCATGCATAGCAGTGTAAAGCATGAGCTCTGCAATGTAAAGCATGCTTAACAGCGTATAGCTTGAGTTATGCAGTGTAGAGCATGCTTATTATGGCGCCCATAGGGGTTCAGTAGAGCTCATAGGGGTTCAGCAGAGTAAAACTAACTTTACTAAACATAAATTGAAACTAAACTAATAAAATAAACTAATTAAAATGAGCTCTACTGGACCGCCATATTAAGCATGCTTTAACAGGGTATAACTCAAGCTTTACTTCATATAAAGCCCGTTTACCTTACTGAACCCCTAGGGCCACCATATATATTGTGCTCATTTTTGTCATTCTATTAAATAACCAAAGTTCGTTTGACATAGTTCAATATTGAATTCTTTGGTAGAAAATTATAAAACTCGTGTGACAAAACACCAGGACTATTAGGCATTGTTTTTTACATATTATCGATCTTCGTATTTTTAATGCAGAAATAACGAAGTACAAAATAGACGCATTGATAAAATGACCAATAAACCAATTTGGTTGATATTTACTATAATATACACGATCAACTTATGTAAGATAAATAATCGATTACGCCAAATAATTATGAGGACAAGATTTGACATATTGACCTTTCCAAATTTTGCACACACGCAGGATGGTTCTCCCCTAAATATATACCAAAATCACACCTCTGTCACCTATTTTAAAATTGCGCCCTATATATATAATAGAACTACACTAATCATCCTCTTATAATATAGTATATAGCCCCCTGAAATCTTAAAGTCTGTATAGAAGAATACATTTTAGAAATCTAGACATTTTTTAAAATTAGTTATGGATAACGTTAATTAAGTTTAGCAACAATAAAACGAATTCCATTTAAATGATATTCTCTTAGTAATTTATCTAATTGTTAATCTAAGTTTTTAATTACTTCAGTACATGTAATCTTGAAAATATTAACCCTATAATCACATAATCATGACGCAAATCAATAATTGCGTTGTATCAATATATTATACTTTTACGCATAAACCATGCAATTGTTTTTTTCTTATAGATATATACATGAGAGCCGAAAATGATAAGATTAAGGCGATCACTAATTATTTCTTTACACTTTGACCCTTTCTATTAAATACATTGGCATAAAATTAACATAACATATTCTAATCGGTCGAATGTTGATTTTATAATTATATTCAAGATCCTTGTTAAGATTATTTTCTATAGGAATAGAAAACAATTATTTGTGATCCTTTTTATAGCAATAATTATTAAAACAAAAGTTGGTCTATTGCCTAATAAAAATAAAGTTATTACTAATAGAAGTTGGTCTATTGCGTAATAAAAATAAAGTTATTACTAATAGAAGCCAGTTTAGTTTATGCCTTTACTTGTAAATATTTTTATTCGAGTTTTTGTATTGAATTTTTCAAAGCGAGATACGTGAAGTAGAGGAAAATAGAGAAATATATAATATATATAGAGAGAAACATTTATTATATAGAGAAACATTTATTATATAGTAGAGGGACATTTATTATATAGAACACTTTTTAGATAACACAAAGGAAATACTTATTATTTCATGACTAGATGACTTGATAGTAGAAACTAGAAATGTTTTCTTAAAATATACAATACTCTAACAATTAAATAAAGAACATATTATGATATATTTTTATATCTATATAGGAAAGAAATATACAGCATAACTCTGAAAACATTAAAATAACCTCCCATATTATAACCATATTTTATATAAAAAGTGTATGTCTAATAAAGCTTTTTTAATAATTAATTTAAAAAAATAATTTTGAAAATGTTGTTTTTTAAAAATATACAGTAGGTAATTTATTTACAAATACAGTTAACATTTTTAGTAGTAATTTGATAATATATATATATATCGTAATGACTTAAGGAATTGAACAAGGTAAGGTGGATCTCGAAAAATGAAGAAAAAAGTGTAATATTCGATCATTTGTTAAAATGGTATTAAGTTTCTTTTCAGTATCTGAATAAAGTCGAACAATAAAGTAGACACCTATACAGTAAATTGCACTGGTAATCTTTTAAAAACGATTTGCAGTTCTCTTACTTTTTGTCTTTATTCATATAGTACAATTTTGTTTGGTGGATTTGTTTAGACCAAACTTTTCCAGAACTGAGGTTAAATCCTCGGCGTTCTTTCGATGAGTCCAGAGCTTTCAGGAGTTCTTTACGATCCTCGTCTTGAGCCTCGTCTCCATCCTTCCTCGCAATCATCTGTAGCTGTGATTTGAGATCAGTGTCGGAAGACAGGATATCCCTTTGACAATGTATCTTACTCCAGGCCCTGTTGCTTGTAAGATCACCATTAGAGACGAGGTTGACTTTAATTATTCGAACATCACGTTGCATTTCTTTGGTTTTAATCGCCTCCATTGGTCCGTAGTGCACAAGTAGTAGCCAAAGGGGTGAATCATGTAGAGAATTAAGTTGACCGCAAATGATGATAGGAATCAGACATTCCAGCTCCAGTTGTTCCAGATTGACTTGCCGCGTAATGAGGGATTCGGCGATGCTCCGTTTGAAGTCCTCCATGACAAATAGGCTGGTGTTAGTGCGATCTTCAATGACACCACGCTTCTCTTTGAGGCCTCCTATGAAATTGCGACCAAAATTCATCCAGTGGCCCCAGATCTGTAAAGGCTTAGCCGTGTTTCCATTGACAGTGACCGAGTAATCCTTGCTCATTTCCAGTATCAAACCAGGCTTTAAAGTCTTGAGAGCCTCTTTTGCTTCATCACTAGTGAGCATGTCGGATACCTTACTTAACGACACGTGATTACTTCCGGTGACCTGGGAGTAAGTTACCATAGTAATATCATGTTGCAGCACAGTCACATAAACAGGTCGAGTATGCTCCATAACAATAAGGTTGGCCCAATATTTCGTGTTCTTTGGAGTCTGTTTTTTAACCTTTTCAAGCAAGTTATGCAATAGCGAACAGTCTGCTCGCTGAAGATCGTGAAAGTAAGAATATTTACAGAACTCCTGGAACTCACAAAGTTGTGCACTGTATTCTAGCAATTTTTCTCCAGCAAAGAGTTTATATTGGTCAGCTTTAATCCGTAGATCACGCAAAAATTTATAAGCCTTCCACCTTCTAAAGTGACACTGAAGTAAAAGGACAGATTGGTGATATCTTTCAAGTCTTTTGTCCAAAGTGTAAATGTGGGCCTGTTTAAGAAATACAATATTTTCTCCAACAACAGCGTCAGGGAATCTTATCTTTGAAACGAGCAAACTACTGAATTCCGCAGTAAATCGAGGAGGTTGGGTGTTTGAATTGAGACCCAGACAACCATATCGTGACAAGAAGGCTTCGTGAGGTAGTCTTTCACAAAACTCTTCCTTTGAAAGAAGTTCGGGAATTCTGTACAACTGCAATTGACTGATCAATGGTAATTGTGCATTTCCTGAAAAGCAGTACAGAAACAATGGACTGTTTTGTGAAACTGTTTTGCGTTCTGTAAACAATAAATTTACCAATGTGGCAAATTCACTAACATACGCCAAGTCTGAGGACACCAAATTGGTTAGTATAATATTAGGTGAGGTTTGTAAGAATTCTATTAGCTCAGGAGATCGAGAACACTGTGTTGTCGAAATAACATCGTGAATATTATATTTTAGTGGAAAATTTGGACTGTCGAAAAGTAACATTTCAAAGATATCATTGTGTTTTTTAACAGCTTTAATTTTTTGATATTTGGCCTTCTTTATCAATTCGTACAATACCTTTTCCGGAGACTTTTTTCCACTAGGTGTCTGCAGCGTTTCAAGGAAACTAACTGACTTTTTGCTGATAGATTCCGTTAATTCAAACATAGCTGGCTGGGGTTGCAATGATGCTACTGCAGCTTTACCTTGGGGAGTTGGTTGAACACCCTCTCGGCGTTGTGAAAGGACAAGGGTGTCTTCTGTGTTTTCTGAATAAACTTCAATTAAAAAATCAGCAAGAAAATTTCGAACAAAACCAGAATAACCAAAAGCGTGTGTAGGAGAGGTTGCATTCTCAAACGATAGAGATGGAGTCATGAGAAGATTGATAGATTTAGTGCACATATCGGTAGAAGGGAATTGCTTATTGGCTTTTTCAATCACAAATGCACAAATAAAATTATATAGAACGCTAATTAAATTGTCTCGTGCTTTGTTTACATTGGCGGCCGTCTTGTATCCTTCCGTGAGTCGGTGCTTACCACTATACTTAACGTTGAGAATCAACGCATTTTTCAACACAGAATTTTCAACTTGAAGCAATTGAGCCGCCATTGATAGATTTCTTTCTCCACTGAGAATAAGTTTCCCTTCATTTTCTTCACACGAAATAAGAGAAATGTAGAAGGCAGCAAAGATTAAACCAATAAAGTGCTGAACTTCATTTTCTTCCAAGCCAAGCGTCACAAGACATTTAACAAGATTATTGAAATCATTTTCAAACGACTCTGAGCATGGCTGTATTTCTCCAAGCTGTTGAACTGCTTCGCTAGTCAATCCGAGTGCTTTTTTCTCTGACCGTGGAGCTCCTTTAAGTATGGTGTGAAAAACTTTGTAGACGGAGACATTTGGGTCATCTCTTTTGTAAGTGGGAAGGGAGTTAATCCAATTTAAACTGCATCGCACTCCTTCTAGGTATCCAACATTTGAATAGAGCAGTTCAAACGTTGAAACGGATTGACGCTTTGCGATACCATTTTCAAAATTCGTGCTCATCTGATCCAGAACAAAGTCAAGGGAAGTGATAAGTTCGCTGCTATGTTGTCTTTCGATGTCACTAGAGTGTTTATCGACTGCGCATAACATCCAGTTTATGAGTTCAATTTTGTTGGTTTCCTGATAGTTCGAAGTTCCAGTTATGCGTACGATAGCTTGATCAAGAGGACCTGGATATTTGAATAACTTGTTCCAAACATATTTTACATGATTTTCCACGCAAGCTGTTGAATCAAAGGGATATACACTTTCGATAACAACAGAAGCACTCTCATTGGAATCACTTGGGGGTAAGTCGTCGTTGCCAACTTTAATTAATCTGTTATTGAGCCACCAGTATGAAGGGTTTTTTCTGGTTGATTGTTTTTGAAGATCTTCTGCAAATTTATTGATTTCGGCAGACGATATTTTTCTAATATCATCTTTAGCCAGCTGATCTGCACTTTGAGGGTTAACTGTTTTTAATTGAACATTTACTGAACGTTCCGTCATAATAAGTAACTTATTCCACAATTAAAAAATTGTTGAATTAATATGGAGAGTCTATTCACTCAAAAATTAAATTTTATAGATAGTTTTATGTACTTGAGAATGTCGAACTAGATTGGATGATGTTACATGTGACGTCAGGTAGATAATGGAGGTTATAGGGTGCTGCTTAAGTGTATGGTTGTGTATATATGTGTGCTTAGTCTTTTTCTTATACAATGTCTACACATAGAACAGTAAAGAATGTTCTAACGTACCTTCAATACAATCTGTGATGTTAAACGTTGTGATGTATTTCCAGATTATGTAGCATATAGTCTAGACTAATTATGAGACAAATATTTCTATTTTCACTAAAACTAAAGAAAAATTTGTCCGGTAATTAATTAATCCTATAAATCATACGTAAAATAGGTATTAAATATTATTACCAACAAATAAAATTGGAAATAATACACTTATTTTTGAATTCAATATAATTTGTAGGAGTTAAACAAACTATATGTGTAGGAGTTAAACACTCTGTGGAGGAGATATACAGGGTGTCCCAAAACGAAATCGTTATAATATAGATATAATAACCATCTTTCAAAAGTAATGACAAGGATTTTTATACTAAACAATATTATATATTTAGGTAGTTTTGTTGACGCCATAGTAGATACCTAATAGAAATCGCTTCTGTAAATATATTTTATAATTTTATAATTATTACAAATTTATTTTTTATAATAAATACATAATAGCAAATATTTTATTGTAAGTTTTTAAAGATTTATAAATTATTAATGAATTAATCAACCTAAACTATGTTTTTTTCTATTCTATAGAATATGGATTAAAATAGTAATTTTTACAGAAATTTTTATAATAATAGTTAAATATTCGCTGCAACTCGTAGATTGTGCCGCGTATTCCAAAACGAACCCAACAACCACATTTAAATGATTTTTTTTGCTATGCTAACTTAGGTTAATCTTTTTATTTATTTTTCTATGATTTCACAAAATAAGTATTGTAATTTTATATTTATAACCTAGATGTAATTTGACTTGTTGGAGGAGAGGGTGTGTGTTCGTTTTGGTGTACCTCCACAGAGTGTACTATCCTACACATATAGTTTGTTTAACTCCTACAAATTATATTGAAATTAAAAATAGGTGTATAATTTCTAATTTAATTAAAAAATTATTGGTAATTATATTGGATGCCTATTTTACGTATGATTTATAGGATTAATTAATTACCTGACAAATTTTCCTTTAGTTTTAGTGAAAATAGAAATATTTTGTCTCATATTTAGTCTAGACTATGCTACATAATTTGGAAATATTATTACTGAAATCGATTATAAAATTCGAAATTACTTAGTCGGTACTATATAATTAATAATCATGCATCAATAATTGAGTCCATTAATGGATGCTTTGTACTTACATTAAATATGAATAAATAAATATGCAATATACTAATTTATACAAAATAAATTTTTATTTTGATCATTTGACTTTTTCAAAAATAGAAGTTTTCTCAAATTATTGTATCCTCGTTCACAATAAATAATTTGCGCATGAAAACTGCTTTTATTATTAACGAATACGATACTAAGCCTTCATGTTCAAGAATATAATCAATGAGCAATCCAGTAAGTATTATTAAAGGTATTTTTCACAGCTATCATTTTAAAACTAATTAATCAAAAACTGAACTTAAAAAGTGATTCTGTAATAATAGTAAAAGCAAATTTTATCGACAATTAAATAGATAAGTATTTAAAAAAGTAAAAAAGTAAAAAAACGTAGACCCAATTCGCATTGTATTCCACAGGTGTTTTTTGATCTGAAAAATGAAACTGTTATATGTACATAATAATCATCTAGAATAATTAATTTACAATTATGTCAAGAAATACAATAAATTATATTATCCTCCTATTTACATTGTCAAGAAATACAATGAATCATATTATCCTCCTATTTACATTGTCAACCGCATCGTTAGAAATTACGTAAGCGTCCATTCAAGCTTATAATATATATTTTTAATTTTGACTGTTATTATGTCCCATATTTACGTAAACATTGACTACTGATTAAAAAGACAGTAGTACAAAATAAATAACTATGTATTTTAAATATAACTTCGAGAGTTATTGAGTTTCAATTAGCTCGCGGATTATACTTTATTATTTAAAAGTTACGAGTTTTATCCATTATAAATTTATTTAACAACTTTTAAATATTATTTTAATGACGGATTATAGATTTACACTGAAATACTGCAAAGTAAGTATATTTTTCGTCAAAAGAAATGTGTAAAGAATTTTATTGATTTGTAAAAAACCTATTTTCTAACTAATCAATGAATACTAAAAGTAAAATACACATTAAAAAACGAAAGAATATATTGTAAAACAAAAAAAGATGTATTACATATATTGTGTGGAGTAAGGGTAGTACTCAAATAATAATTTTTAGAATACTTTAGTATCACATTGTCGTACGCTATATAAATAAATAAATATATATATATACACATACCAATAAAATAGATAAAATATACAAAAATATACAAAATAGACACATTTTATTCAGGATTACATAAAATATGTGTAGAAAGAAACAGAAAAGAATACACTAACGACAATACAGATAGTGTTCATCTCAACGTGGCAACTGAGCGAGTCTTTTTGTAATCGGTCGAATGGTAGAGCGGGGCTTCGGAATGGGCATCTCCCCGCGTTCTGTACCGGGGATTACGAGAACTGGGTTCTTCCCGGACTGAACAGTGGACTCTGAGACTTCCGATTCGGCAACCTGGAGAGCATAAGGACTGTCGAGAACCAGGTCAATATTGGGGCAGTCCGGAGGGGTCAATAATGAAGAGGACAGAGAAGGAGTGTTCGGTGCGGGTAGGAGCTTCACCTTGCTCGGACGTATTTTGGCTTTGGGTGGTACAATGGGGCAGAACTCTGGCTTAGCAATAATCTGTCCTAAGAGTTCATCTCTGGCATCTATTATGGCCTTGTTGAGTAATTCGTCGATATTTTGAAGTGGTGAAATCAAGAGAGAAGGTCGGCCACTGGTCTCTGAAGTTCGGTGGTTGTTTTTGACTTCCTTCGAAGTGGCACATCCATCCAAATTGTCGCCAGTTTTCCTGGCTAAAGGCTCCCTATTATTGGAAGTAACCTTGGCCTGGGATAGTGAAGCAGCCAACTCTTGATGTACAGGATGATATGACATCATCTTCGAATTAGACGCTAGCGGGTCGTCCACTTCCACTGAATTTAAAACTTGTGGTTCCTTCTCCGATGAGCATTGTCGAAGTTTTAATCCCGGAAGATTCGATTCTAACTTTACGTCACTAGAAAGGACAGCGGAGTTGAAGCCCTGTACTTCTTTACTGGCAGGTCTGCATGGAACCTCCGGTCTAGGCACCAAATCCTGATTGGAGACTCGGCAGTTATCCTCCCAATCGAAGGGGTCGCTGTATGAGATCTGTTTTCGCTGTTTACACCGACTGATTGTGTTGCGCAGTAGATCATAATCTGGTTTGTCATAGTAGCCGAGTGACTGGATATGGCGCATGAAAGCCTTAAACTCCATTGGCAGGTTGGTGAGAAAGGCGTCGTGATTGAAGTTCTGCTTCATACGGCCCACCTCCTCCTTATCCTTGATCTTTCGCCAGGGCAGCTGAGCCGTGATAAACTCAACGAGGACATAGAAGACAGACCACAGATCATCGGTTCGGGACATCTCCCGATTGAGGTGCGCCGTCAAAGAGGCATACCGTATCGTGCCACGGAACCCTGCTTCGGGACGTGGGGATCGAATGTTGTTATCCAGATCGATATACTGACGGGCCAGACCAAAGTCGATCATGTAAACCGTTTTGTGATTCTGAGGGCCGGCTCCTATGGCGAAGTTCGAGGGCTTAATGTCTCGGTGGAGGAATCCGACACTGTGAATGGCTTCAATGGCTTCGAGGATCTGAAAGACGAGCCGAATTCCGGTCGATATCGAGAAGACACAGCGGGGCTGATTGCGTCGAAGTTCGCCGAGATTCTTGCCCAACAATGTCATTACAATGAAGTTGACGCAGTTGGTACGTCCCGAGCCGTGCAGCTGACAGACGTGGTCTTTGGACTGAAGCTTTTTCAGCACGGCTAGCTCCATTTTAAGCACCTGTTTTGGTTGACGTCCCGACTCAACTTTGATGGCCAGTTTTTCGACCGTCAATATATCAACCGCTTCGTATATTTCGCCGAAGCCACCGCGGCCCAGTTTTCGAATAATGCGCCACTTTTGACGTAGGATTCCATCAACCTCTAGGAGGTGACTTTGGTCCGACTCAGAATTCATACAAGTTTCATCTGCAAAGAGAGTGTGTATAAAAATGTGTATAATATTGTTAGACAGTTTTAAAATCATTTATTATCAGATATTGACCGTTTGATTATTTAAAAATTGTGATGAAATCAAATTTAGGTAAAGTGAACCAATTGACTTCCTTCTGTAAGGCATTTGAATGTTTTGTTAGTAAATAGATTGAACTCTTATTATGTATACATTAATTCTATTTATTTCTAATAATTTCTATATTGTTGACCAAACTTAATTGTGCAGACTCTTACATCCATAATGTTGGTCAAAGGTCACAAAATGTTAAACTAAGTTCACTAATGTTTCAAACAAAGGCTAATTAAATACAGAATTGATGTTGGTATTGGAAATAAATTTGATCTAATAAATGCTGACTGAAATCCATATAAATCATGCTTGTCCTTTTTAAACGGGGGGTAAAGGCAAATTTAGTAAATTATCAAATTATAAATACATGTATTACTATAATTTCTGTTTTAACGTTTGTGAAAGATGTGACTGAACTTTTAAAGTCGTCTAATTTTAAGTGCAAATCAAATATCTTTCATCAGATTGACAAAGTTGTCCTGAAAAGTCATAATACTACATCCCTATTAGCGTTCCTTGAAAACATTACGTTAGAAAGACAATTTCTAATTATACTTAATTTATCTTATATTGTTTATAAACTTTACTGACCATATAAGAATTGAAAAATTATAAGTATCATTTTTACATTAATATTAACGTTACATACATTGTGTATAGATACGTTATTTAAGATAAATGATTTCAATTTATTATTTTTCTACTTTAATTTAATTCTATGGATATATTTCTTTACATATTATGTTGAAATGTATATTACATATTTATTGTTAGTTTTGAAGCATTTTAATAATTTCATCTTGCAAATTTCACTGCTTAAATATTGAATAATCATTTCTAAGTTTACAATATGAGGACTAGGAAAAAGGTTAATACTATAGATATGCAAAATAGACTGTCATAGTTTGTCAAACATATTTTTGCTAAAAGAAAAGCTATTGTATGCGTAGGTGCACAGTAGGAGTACCTATGCATAGCCTCATTACTTGAGTAATGATGTCAATGACCTGGATCAAATCGATAATTATTTATAAATTTTGTTACATATGAAATATTTACAATGATGATTCATAATTGATTTTCAGAAAATAAAAATGCAAACTGTCACCGTTTTTTTAACGAACCCCATAATTGCACCAGTTATAAGAATTATAATAATAATAATAAAGAAAAATACATGTATTTTAAAATCGTAAATGTATTAAGGTATATACAAAAGTTTGAATAATTTAGTTAATTTGAAAAATTGCACATGGCAATAATAAATAAAATTAGATTTGCCGGATTAAAAATGTACACAAATTCATATTTGTGACTTCTGTACCAAGATTGCTGTTTGACCAATGTCTGTAGAAACCGGCCTACAATTATACAGATTTACGGAAAAAAGAATAAAAACACCGAAATACTTTTAAGAGTATACATTTACGCCTGGATTAATACAGAATAATACAATAAAGGTTATACATATAAACTCTATTTAAATTCTATACTCTGGTGTGCCAAATAAGCGTTTTTTTTAAATAATCGGGGGGGGGGGCGGGTCCATCAATAAAAAAAATCAATAATGGGGGGGCTTGTAATAAACGGGGGGGGGGTTGCCTATATATATATATATATATAATAAATAAGCAAGGGGAGGTGTGAGGGGCTTATAAAAATCAAACCTATTATATAAAATCAATAATCAGGGTGGTCCACATAAACAGGGTTTGCCTATTTTTGACACTAAAACAATAAACGGGGTTAGGTTTATTTGGCACACCATAACATAGATATTTATGACTTATTCTATGTATTATAGGTATAACTATTCTAAATCTGAGAAATTTAAATTTGAGACACTCAGGAACCCCACAATTGAAAACTCTTTTACTTGTTTCTTAATTTCTTAATAAAGTTTGAAATGTCTTATTATTGAATTGGCATTACAAAGAATTGGTTTTACATATACCATTTAACCATACAATAGGAATATACCATATTTTTATTCTATCAAAGAACAGGAATATCTTATGCGAAACATGTAAATAATATCCTAGTTGCGCCAGCTTGAAGCGACTTTAACTTAATATACTTAAATATGTCTCTTTCATTATATCAATATGTATTATGTATTTATATTAATCACATTTTGTTGATACTATTATCTGGATTCATTATAATCTATGACATTTAATATTCAGTGAAGCTATCATAATATCAAGCTACCCATATCTAAGAACTTCCCAGGATATTTATACAAAATCATCGATTAATATATGTATATCCTGTCTTATACGATAAGCAATAGGAAGAATTATATTAGCAAACTATAAGACCACATGATTTCAAGCAGAATAATTACAAGCAATGGAAATCGATTTCCTTCATATGAGGAGGTGAAATCAGCCAGATTGTATAAGAGTAAATAATAAACAGAAATAATTGTATATTTTAATGTTATAGATTTAATATTGAGCTAACAATATGCCAACATTATTTCAAATTATGATATGTATTTTTATAATTTTATGAATTCTGTAAAATAATTTATATATCATTGTAACTTGGTTAATTTTCATATTGTTGACTATTTCGAAAGGGATGGGTTTTGATATGCCTTATAATTTGTGATAATTTACATTTTCCAACATTTTTAATGATAATATTTTTAAATTGCATGATCCAAAAATCGTATTTTAAAAGCAGAAATTTATTTTTTTAATTTGTTTCTTTCTGAAATCTTTTTATTCTTCTTTAATCTCTGAAATCTCCTTTTCTGTAATCTTTTCGCATTTTTTCTTTATTTTATAACAGACATTTCTAACTGCAAATAAATAATTAAATTTGATTGATTTCTATTTCAAAATCGATGAAACTTTTCAGAATATATTAACATAACTATTCATTAGTTTTAGAGATAAGTTATTTAAAATAATTAATTAAGATCAACGTAACTCATGAGATTCTACAAAATTGGAAGTAATATCTCTTATATATCAAAGAATGAAAATGTCCATTATTTGAAAAATAGAATTTGGATAAAATCTTTATTCATGATCTGTTAAATTTTAAAACATTCGTGAAAAAACAATTTATCGAGAGCAACTCGTTGAAAATCGAAAAATTCATTGCTAAAAATATATATATCCTGTGAGATTTGAAAATTTCTCCATCAAGTTTTTCAAAGCTTACTTGGATACAATTGGAAAAATATATGCTATATAAATCTTTGAAATATGTAATTTTTGAATTCAAATATATTTCAGCATATTTAAGGCCTTAAACAGAAGCAAATATTTACAGAGAACAAAATTTCTGAAAAATGTGTTGACATTTTTTGTCATATTTATCCATAAAATACAAGATATATATCCTTCCATGGTTGTTTCTATGGTGTCTTATCAATAAAAACACCCGGCATGTGAAAATTGTACAGAGAAGATTATAGCAGGGGTCAAAACGTTTTGAAAAAGCTACCAGCCTGACGGGCTGGTAACTATAAAAGGTTTCTAGCCCGCCACAATTATTACCAATCCGTCAATGACCTCGGATTATAAATAAATAGTAGAGTGATCAAATTACAAATATGTTAATTTATTCATAATAATGTATTACAATACATGGTAAAATGTGTGTGTGTACTTTAAAAACACTCTCGATGTACTACTAATGTCTCTACTACTAAATGTATCATATATTAAACCCATACTGTTTCAAAAACCTCTCGCCCAGTGGGTTTGTGGTAATAGAAATCTATTAGCCCGATGCAATGACTTTTTAACCCTTGTTATAGTATGATTTTATTATTTTACAAAATGTTTAAACTAATATGTGTATAAACTAAATTCTTGTTTCTTTATTAATTACAAAATTTCCAACAATTCAAATTAAGGCGGAAACATATTCATACAATTTACACACAATTCCAGAAACTTCTGAATGATAAGGGTTGCATAACACTTCATTTTAGGTGGAGAGGGAGAACAATGCGTTTGTAGAATGTGAAAGTAATCCTTTACAGAAATACATTTTAGATAATAAAATTTGTATGTATAACTAGAAATTAAATGGAGGTGAATCCAAAGGATAGAGTGCATGGATATATCTTTAGGGGGTGTCGTGAGAAGTTCAATAAATATAGCTTAATTGCATTTTTCTTTCATTTGGTATAAAAAGAATAAATGTATTGGTTATAAAAATAGCCATCTTACATTATGTTGAATTTGGTAGAATATTGAAGATTCTAATATTTTTACTTAAGTAAGTTAGGTCACAAGATTGCGGAATTATTAACAATTTTAATTACAATTAACTGTAATGGTCACAAAGGGTTTGACCTTAATCATTCTCACAAATGTTGTATAAATTAATATTTATTTTTTAAATAAATATTTTTGGTTACTTTAATCTCATTAAGGGAGTTTACAGTAGGTATTAAAAAAGTAGAGTGGATTAATCAAAGACATATTAGTTATTGTAAAACATAATATTTCAATGATATTTAAATAATAGTAATACACTCTTTTTAATAAATATTAATCTCACAAAAATGAACCATAACTATAATGAACTACATATTGGTCTCAGAAGTATAGTTATAACTTGTGACAGATGTAAAACTGGTAAATCAGAACTATGCCTATTCCTGACTGATTTTATAACAGTTGTGTATATGTAATAAATTTCAACTAATCACTAATCCAGATTCTTCCATTTTAATTAGTATAAAATTAAATACATACTAGGTGTGTGTGTAACTAATTGCATAAATACAATAAATATAATACAAAACACACATTATATCTATAGTAGATTATTTATATAGGATTATAAAGTCTATATAACTCACAACAAGCTAAAATATAAAATTTGCTATATAGGTATTTAGCCTCATCTTCAGGGTGTCCATAAAGTCTGGACACAAGGAATATTCCAAAAGGTACTTAACCCCATCTTCAAGGGGTTCATAAAGTCTGGACACAGGGAATATTCAAAAAGGTGGTTAATGTCTTTTCTTATTACTGCATGCTTTATGAGTGATTAATTATTTAAAGTCAATTTCTATTGTCTTAATATTGCAATTGAATGGCCTGCACATATCTCAAACTATGCTGTATAATTATTTATTATATAAAAATATAAATTACTAATGTGTCCAAACTTTATGGATCTATTTTGAGAGTAAACATAAAATGTACTTACAATAACTGCTTCAAAACTGACTATGTTATCCAATATGAAATATATTTATTACCATATTGAATATGTAAATAGTAACTGCATGTATCTATAGATGCAACTCTCCAGTTAGAGGTAAATGTAAGATTGAAAAGGTGTATTATATAATATCTGAAATTTCTAAAGGATGCATATTTCTTAAGAAAATCCTCCCAATGTGTCTAGATTTTTATCTAGACAATATTTATAATATAATTTTTTATGATAGAGCTTATATTACATTATGACTTAATTCAATAATGAAATATAACAACATAGTATTTAATTATTTACCAATTAAAATGTATTTTATTGTCATATATTTGCATTATAAATACTATAATAAGTATTTCATAATATAATAACATTTAATAAATTAATAAATAATAATATTTCTTAGAGCTGTGCAAATGCATTATATGGTAATAATTATTATTAATTGATTAATAACAAATAGTTTTACCTAAGCTGGAGTTCTATCAGAAAAATAAGATAGATTTAATAGAATCTTATAGTGAAATTTTATTAAAGTATTGTATATAGACTTAAAATACAAAATGTCAATTAAATGTTAAATAATAAATGTGTATTACAGTTCACCCCCTTTTAATTTGATAGACTTATATAATTCTTTTAATTCAGATATTTTGGTATCTTTTTTTAGTATGTAATACATCAATAACATAACATCAATAAATGTATGAATAAATTAAAATTTACCCAAAGTGTAAGAAATTGGTAAGGTTATTTTTTTACCTTATAATGCATAGAAAGGTGGGTTTAAAATATTTATTATATAAAATTTTAGATTCCTTGACTTTTCCTTGACCCATGGTAGCCCTGTATTATAATATATTTTATAAGCATAAATATAAAATTATAAATATGAAGCAATAAAAGAAATAGGTATTATCAGATGTATGCATTTACAGAATGTGACCTATCCTTGTGTAAAAGAAACATAGGTAATATTAGGTTAAGTACATTCAGAGAATGTAGATATTAACCCTTAGTCAACTCATAAAGAGAATGTTCTATATTTTTGTAGAAGAGAATAATATTTTTGTATATCTAAATAAATGCATAAGGAGAATGTATTTGTCCGACCATAAGGACAACATAGGAAATAAGTTAATACATTTATAAAGAGAATGCACACATAAAGAGAATATATGAAAAACATAAATCCTATGTAACATTAAGAGAAAGCTTTATCATATTCCATTAAAGATCTATTTTTTTTTTCCAGTTTGTCTTTTCAGTGTGTTTTACTAAATTTTGTAGTATTTATTTTCTAAGTTAAATAATAAAATAATTTTATTTATTGTCATCCATTTTTAACGTAGTAAATATTCAACAGACTTGATTATTACTATTAAATTGTATAACATTTTTTTTAATAATTGAAAATATATGTATTGTTTTTAATACAGAAATATTCCAAAATAATTTATTTCCTTGTAATGAAAGAATATACTTTTATTTCTAAAAATTAAAATATGACTTAAACAGGAACACACTTATATTATTCAGAAACGAAGTTCATATACAAAAACAGATTTGCTTGACAACTTTCACCAAATTTGAATCAGCCTCAATTGATGAAATGTACAATATATTTTAACAATTACAAAAAATAAAATATACAAACAAATATACGATGGGAAATCAAAACGCAATATGAATTAACAATGTTGATGACTTAATTAATCATTTTCTAAATTATTCTGGCAATTTACAATTGATCGTACCATTAAGAGGAAAGATAAATTTAGTCGTATAATTACAACTTTCATTCGACAATATAGGAAATTTAACAAGCACTCGTTCTGCACGAGTGACATATTTATTAGATTCTGATAAAATTATCCTGCCGGAGAATTACAAATGAATTTTGTATCTAATTTTTTATTTGAAATCTTTGAATTTATTCAAGAAATTTTTGAATTCTAAGTTTCAATATATTGAAAAAAAGTGAAAAGATTATATGGTTGTACCAAAACACACCGTTATCAACTATAACAGTCTCACCAAAATGTACATAAAGAAAAAAACTGACCTAAAATTAAAAAATCTCTATTGTAACACGTACAAAGTTATAACCTATAATAAACTGTATAGAAATAAAATATATATTGCTCTCAATGTTTTTGAGACTATATATTCTTTCACAAAGGCCGAACGAAACTATACTTTGAAGATTGTACACTCGCATACCGAATTGTTTTGTTATGTACTGTTTTAGGTGTGCTCGCAAGACTATACGCTTCCCAGTGTTAATTTTTAACCGCAATTGGGGACGATTATTTTTCCACTATAAAATGATTAAGAGAATATAAAAATCATTCATGTTTAACTTTTGAAT
Source organism: Vannuccia rotundouncinata (assembly GCA_034780395.1). Taxonomy (NCBI): domain Eukaryota; kingdom Metazoa; phylum Platyhelminthes; order Proseriata; family Coelogynoporidae; genus Vannuccia; species Vannuccia rotundouncinata. The sequence goes on from JAUZNC010019503.1 coordinate 23,311, forward strand.
ATGTACAAAATATATAAAATATTTTAGTTCACATTTATGCACAATTAATCCATATAAAGCTGGTTTAAAAGTTCCCAATGAATGTTTTTTTATATTGTCTGAATCAATTTATTGTGGAAAAATAGTCGCCCTCTGGCTTAATTCACGTAGTCTTCGATAATAACAAATAATAAATTTCGATACTTTACAAAATAGAAATTTGACGCCTAACCCCTTTTTACAACAATTTCACGTTTGATTCTCCGTCTTCCCATTCAATTTTAATTGTTTATCTTCAAAATTCACCAGAATCTAAATTTAAGATCTAAGTAAGAATTAACGTTTGATTTCAAGATCTGTTCAAATAGAAGCCTGCAGCTTAGAGAATGAAAAACTTGACCTCAGTTGGAAGATATATAATAATTGTTGTATGTACCTTGTACTTTGACTTTAAATAATATGGTATAAGGTATTGGTATTTACCATAAAGTTAAAAATTATTAAACCTGTTGCATGTAGTGGTTTATGTAATTTTCACTAAGATATTATCTTAGTAAATGTGTTAATTTAATTACAATCTAGGTCAACACTTTAAAGAAAGCTTTTTTAATCTGTTTTGCTTATTATTATTTTATAAAATCAAAAAAATTTCGTTTTGACTTATATATATATATAAGTTTATTATATTAAAATGTATAAAGTTCAATTATTTAACTGCAATATTGATCGTCTCCGTCCACAGTTGTCCTATGTATTAGCTTTTCTTTACCCCTCCACTTAAGCCTTAGTGTGTACACCATTGTTTCGGGTACCTATATTCTTAATACGTTGTTCAGATCGATAAGTAACACGAAAATTTGCCAAATACAATTTATATTTTCAGCTTTTGCATTCTATTTATAACTATTTATAAAAGAGATAATCAATGCTTATAGGTATGCAAGACAACCAAGGACACAGTTTCTATATTCGCCCTCTTTTTAACCAAATCATAAGTTGCAATTTTTTTTAAATATTAAAAAAATAATCGGGGTGTATATATTAAAGCAGCTATGAGAAAATTTCAAAGTAAATACGTTAGGTTTAGTTTAAAAGGAATGTTTGGCTCTCCTTTAAGTAGTCGGCCTAAACGATAAACAAATAAAATATATAAAAGAATGTGCAAATAAACCATATTTTCAATTAACCAACAAAAATATTGAAATACGTATATATTATCAGCAAAATTCATACTTGTAATTTTTTTATAATAAAACTAACAATATAGATAAATATTTTTTTTAAATTGTAATTGATTACAGTCTTTTTAAATACTAAATTCTCCAAATAAAGAGATATATTTGAAAGAAAATTATTTAAACGTCTACATTAAATGTTGAAATTATTGGTTAATAGCGGAGACCAACGTTATAATATACAGAGTTCTCAAATCTTTCGTTTAATTCCTTAGAATAAATTCGTTTTTGTTTGAGTTAACATTTTTTGCAATTTTTCAATAATAAACATATTAATAACATGTATAGTATTAAGTAATATGTAGCAATCGTGTTCGTAACCAATGGATACGAGAAAGAGTGCTGTCCAATAATAACACTCTAACTCACAAAATCGAGAGTTAAATTGAAAGGTGACTTTTCACCATGATAATGTCGTCTTTAAAAGTTTTAAATTTCATTCATACATTCAAACATAATTTTTTCAGATGACACATGAGATGGTTTCCATTCTCAGTAATGTGAAGTTTCAGTAGAATATATTTTCATCGCGCAGTCAGCAGGTTTCAACTCAAAAGAGAATTTCGAGACGACGTAAATTGATTAAAAAAACAATTCTAACTAATTTTACAATTTTGAGAATTCACAATATCGTTAGTATATAGTATATTCTGTTTAGTATAATCTCACTGTAGCGTCAGACATCTTTTCTTCATTTTAAAATTCAAAAAAGGGTCCATTTCATTTCTACTCGGATCATTTTCATAAACAACACAGAAGAGGGTTCAGCCGTTATTAAGATGACTAGTTTAGGTTAAACTTTTTACGTTGATCCACTGAATCCTATATTACACTCAAAAAGAAGCAAGTTGACCTTTTCTTCACAAATATCAAAGGGACTCTCTGAATCGTCATCAAATGGAATTAAATCAGTGAATCCAGATGGTTGCTTTTGGAGTAATTTGGACGACGGCAAAACTTCTGAATTACCAAAAGGAGTTGGAGATGCTTTGACATCGCTTCGAGATGGAATGGAATGTTCTGAACTCAGAAATAA